>JACXGJ010007049.1:0-31916 GCA_016801105.1 Esox niger | reverse complement strand
TGCCTCCAATTGGGGAACCTATTTATGTTGAATGTTTGCACACGGATGTGTGTTTCATTTTGGTTGTTAGCCGTAGGCTATACTTTTCACCCAGTCTTAGTGTCTGTTCTGAGTTTGTTCTTTTGTTTCTTTTTACCATTAAAAGTATGGATTATTTCCAAAACAGCCGTTCTGCCTCTGCTCTTCTGTCCTCCTACACCGGACACTATGACATTTATATGTATTTTTTTGTACTCTGTTGTTGTTATTCAGTCTCTCACTTTTCAAATAAACCTACCATTAAATTATAGACTGATAATTTCATTGTCAGTGGGCAAACGTACAAAATCAGCAGGGGATCAAATACTTTTTTCCCTCACTGTATTGTTGTGTGGGAACCTACAAGCAAGCATTTCCATTTAAAACGTAACTATTTGTAATCTTCAATTACTTAGCTGTTTTAGTCATGTGTACAAATGTGTATTTGATTAGAATTTATATACTTTCGTAGCCTTTACCTGTGGGATCACCTGATCAACTTACCTCCTGTTATTCACCAGACCTCAGTTTTAATCAGGTGACGGCGCCAAGCGTCTTTGGTCATTTTACATTTACCCTAGGATTTTTTATTTAGATTTTATGTCTTTAGATGGATTACACCAAACTCAGTTTACTAGACAATGGAATGTAGCGTAAGGCTGCAAGGTTAGTTAACTTCCACCCTGGCTTATGACTCGCGTCTTTAGTCTGGAACGGTCCTATCAATCAATCCTCTGACGGAGGAACCTTTTGTGTTGCCACTCTGTGGTTCCTATCACTCATCAATATTTATAGTTGTGCATATTTAGAACCGGTTCACTCACAAGCCTGAGGTACTCAAAGTTGCCCCTACTGTACTTATATTGGCTTTATATGTCACGTCCCCGCCTCCGCAAGCGCGCAGCAGAGGGCGCCCGCGCTCCGGAATCTCAGTGCGCACCAAATCACACACCTGTCCCCAGTCACCTCATCACCAAACACTCAAGTACAGCTCCCTGCCATTTCACCCCTGCCAGATCAATGGTTCATGTTTACATGCCATATCTCGCGTTTTCCAGTTCCTTGTTTTGCCTTTCCGTGTTCCAACCGTTTGCCCGTTTCCGACCATTCTGCCCGAGTCCTGCCTGTGCTTCTGTTCCTCGCCGTTACTCTGACCTCTCGCCTGCCCCCGACTATTCTGCCCAGTCCCTGACTGTACCTCTGCCGTCAGTACGTTTACCGACCTCCCGCCTGTCCCCGACTACTCTGCCTGCCGTTCGTCTGTGCCTTCGCCGCCGGTACGTGAGACATCTTACCTACCGTCCCCGTCCTTTCTGCCTGTCTCTGCCCCTCTCGCCCCCAGTCCGCACTTGGGTCCTAACCTGCGTCCGTGACATTATATAGCTCTTATGAACCCCGTTGGCCCGTTTAAACTATTTTCTAGATTTCTCCAGGATGGGGGCTGTAACTCACAATCCCTTGTCAACCTGATTCCCTCCAATCTTGCTCTTAAGCCAACATCCTAGCACTTAGGGCAATGTCTGCCCAGATGCAATGCCAGAGGTTGGATCATTTAATGGCAGCGACACAGGTTGCATATTCTTTCTCGGGAATAAATCCCTGGTCTACACCTAACTGGTTTTATCAGAAATATTCTTAAACCCTTATCTAACTAATACTGACCTTCTGTCAGTCCAGGCAATCCCCGCTTAGGCTGTTATCAGAGATCAGATCTTTTTATGGCGATGTAGGATCTGAGCATTAACAACTACAATATGAATGTACATTTCATTAGAAGTGAATGTGCCTAGATACGGAGAATAACAGGAGACCTATGTTAAGATTCTCCCTGTAGGTTGTGCTCTGGTAATCACAGGAATGTTTACATTGACCATTTGGTGTGGGGGTTAGTGTCTTGGCTTTGCTAGGTAAACAAGCCCCTCAAGGTATTTAACAGCCTGTACCCCACATTACCTGATGAGAGAGTAGAGAGACGAAGAAGAGTTTGAGCCTGTAACATCAAGAGTTTGAGCCTGTAACATCAATCTGCTGCAACAAACAATTGAATTACTCTCTCCCTTGACAACCGAGTACGCAAGTTATTATTACAACTACACATCCAAACGCGGACTGGGAGCAAGCGGGCAGGTAGAGTGTACAGGGACCTCCCGTAAGGCGTCTAATGAAACGGCGGCGAAGGGGCAGACGAGCGATAGGCAGAATAGTCAGGGACGGGCAGAGAGTCGGTACACGGGCTGGCGGCAGAAGTACAGTCGGGGAACATGCAGAGTGGTCAGGGACAGGCGAGAGGTCGGGATACCGGCGGACTACAGAAGTACCGGCAAGGCTCAGGAAGAATGGTCGGGAACGGGCAATGGGTCTGTGCACGGATAGGCCACACGAGAAACTGGAGAACGCGAGATGTGGCATGTAAACATGAACCATTGATCTGGCAGGGGAGAAGTGGCAGGGAGCTGTACTTGAATGCTTGGTGATGAGGTGACTGGGGACAGGTGTGTGATTTGGTGCGGACTGAGACTCTGGAGCGCGGGCGCCCTCTGCTGCGCGCTTGCGGAGGCGGGGACGTGACAGTACCCCCCCGCCCCCGACGGACGCCTCCAGGTGGACCCCCAGGAGCCCCAGGACACCGGCGATGGTAAGCCTGGAGTATGGACGTGTCCAGGATCTGGCTACGGGAGACCCAGCACCGCTCCTCTGGACCATTACCCTCCCAGTCCACTAGGTACAGGAATCCGCACCCCGACGGCGAGAGTCCAGGATCCGACGGACGGTGTATGCGGGACTCCCATCTATGATCCGTGGAGGGGGAGGCCGAGGAGGAGGAGGAAGGAGCGGGCTGTGGCACACGTGTGGCGCATGGGCTTGTTGCAGGACACGTGGAAGGATGGATGAACTTTGAGTGAGGAGGGCAGGTTGAGACGGACGACAGCGAGGTTGATGATCTTGTCTATGTTGAAGGGGTCGATGAACCTGGGGGATAGTTTGCGGGAATCAGTGCGTAAAGGGAGGTCTTTAGTGGAAAGCCACACTCGGTCTCCTACTGCATACGCGGGGGCCGGCACCCGGTGCTGGTTAGCAGGTGCGCTGTATGATCCGGAGGACCGAAGTAGTGAGGCCCTGGCGCGGTGCCAGGTCCGATGGCACCGTCGAATGTGGGCCTGGATGGACGGCCCCACCAACTCCCTTTCCTGGGAAGGGAACAGCGGAAGCTGGTAGCCAAACAGGCACTGGAAAGGGGACAAGCCTGTTGCGTATGTGGGAAGGGTGTTGTGGGCATATTCGACCCACGGGACTAGGGCGGACCAGGTGGAGGGGTTGGAGGATACCAGGCAACGGAGAGACGACCCAAGCGTTTGATTGGCCCTCTCAGCCTGGCCGTTGGTCTGGGGATGAAACCCGGAGGAGAGGCTGACGGTGGCTCCGATGGCACGGCAGAAAGATTTCCATACCGCGGACGTAAACTGAGGTCCACGGTCGGAGACCAGGTCGAGAGGTAATCCAAAAAAAAAAAAAAACTCCCTGACTAGGATTGCTGCCATATCCTTAGCCGAGGGGAGTTTGGGTAAGGGAATGAAGCGGGTAAACTTACTAAACCTGTCCACGACGGTAAGGACCACTGTGTTGCCATCGGAGCAAGGCAGACCGGTTACAAAGTCCAGGGACAGGTGGGACCAGGGACGACGAGGAACAGGTAAGGGACGCAGAAGTCCAGAGCTGGGTCGGTTCAACTGCTTGCTCTGGGCCCAAGTGGGACAGGCAGCAATGTAGGTTTGTGTGTCGTTGCGCATTGAAGGCCACCAGAACCGACGGCGGAGGAAAACCATGGTGCGGGCCAGACCGGGGTGGCAGGTGAGTTTGGAAGCGTTGGCCCAGGCCAGTACCTCCGACCTAGCAGGTTCGGGAATGTAGAGACACCCGGGGGGTCCATTTCCAGGGCCCGGGTCATCGAGGAGTGCCCTCCTCATTGTCTCCTCGATTCTCCATAGCACAGCGCCTATTACGCACTGCCTCGGGAGGATTTCGTCAGGCGGAGCGCGTTGCTCCCCTCCCTTGTTGAATTTACGGGACAGGGCGTCCGGTTTCCCGTTTCTCAAACCGGGTCGGTAGATGAGGGTGCGGGTTGAACCTCGAAAAGAAGAGTGCCCATTGAGCTTGGCGGTGGTTGAGACGTTTTGCTGACCGTATGTATTCTAAATTGCGGTGATCCTTCCACACGAGAAAGGGGTGCTCTGCCCCCTCGAGCCAATGTCGCCATTCCTCTAAGGCCAGCTTGACAGCCAATCATTCCTAATTACCGTCGTCGTAGTTGGCCTTGGCCTGCGACAACCGGCGGGACAAGAAGGCGCAAGGACGGCGCTTACCATCTTCTGCGCGCTGGGACAGTACCACACCTACCCCCACATCCAAGGCATCCACCTCGACCACAAACTGCCACGAAGGATCGAGTTGGGAGAGGACAGGCGCCGAGGTGAAACGGGTATTGAGGTCCAGGAACGCTTCCTCAGCCGCCGGGGTCCAGACAAACGGCTTTACGAACGACGTAAGAGCTGTCAGTGGTGCGGCTATCTGGCTATAATTACGGATAAACTGTCTGTAAAAGTTAGCAAAACCCAGGAATTTCTGGAGTTCCTTCCGAGAGCCCGGGGTTGGCCAGTCGAATACCGCCTCCACCTTGGACGGGTCCGTCTGCACTTGCCCTTGGGACACTATATACCTCAGAAAGGAGACGGTAGAGGCGTAGAACTCGCATTTGTCCGCTTTGACATATAAGCGGTTTTCGAGAAGGCAATGGAGGACTTGGCGGACGTGCTGGACATGTTCGGAGAGGTCTCTGGAGAAGACCAGGATGTCATCAAGGTAAACAAACGCAAACCAACCTATCATGTCGCCCAGCACGTCATTGATAAAACATTGAAAGACTGCTGGCGCGTTGGTGAGGCCAAACGGCATCACCAGATATTCAAAATGCCCCATAGGGGTGTTGAACCCGGTTAGCCACTCATCCCCCTCCCTTATCCTGACAAGGTGGTAATCATTGCGGAGATCCAACTTGGTGAAAACAGAAGCGCCCTGTAGAGAGTCAAATGCGGAGTTCATCAAAGGGAGGGGGTATTTATTCTTAATCGTAATGTTATTTAGGCCACGGTAATCGATGCAAGGGCGGAGGGAACCATCCTTCTTGCCGGCAAAGAAGAAACCCGCTGCCAGAGGGGAAGAGGAAGGGCGAATGCAGCCGGAGTCCAAGGACTCCCTAATGTATTTCTCCATGGCCTCACTCTCCGGTTTGGAGAGACTATATAGCCGTCCCTTGGGGAAAGATGAACCGGGGAGCAGTTCAATAGTGCAGTCGTACGGTCTGTGCTGGGGAAGTGAGAGTGTACGACGTTTACAGAAAACTTCCCCGATGACATGACAGACAGCAGGCACACCGGTCAGGTCAGGTGGCTAAGGGCTAGCATTGGTGTTAGGCACTCACGGTGGGCAAGCCGCTTTCAGACAGTCAGCATGGCAGTTGGCACTCCACTTAAGGATCCTGCCCGCGGTCCAGTCAATAGCTGGATTATGCTTAACCAACCACGGGTATCCCAGGGTTGAACGCTGTAGGCTTGGGGGACGCAATTCTGGACTCCGGCAGAACAGGTGGGAAGGCTGGAGCCGGCGAAGGCTTTGGCTCAGATTTTCTCACTCTCCTGCGCTCTCGCGCACAGTTATCCATCCGGACCGTCAATGCTATCAGCCCAACTAGATCCTCAGGTTCCGGGTACGAGATCAGATCATCCTTCAGGGGTTCAGCCAAACCATTGATATAAGCGGCTTGCAGAGCCTCGTTGTTCCACCCACTCTCAGCTGCCAGAGTACGGAATTCGATCGTGTACTCTGTGACACAGCGGTTGCCCTGGCGCAGAGCGAACAATCTGGCTGAGGCATCCTTTCCCCGGACCGGGTGGTTGAACAACCTCCTCATCTTGTCAGTGAAAGCATTGTAGGACCGGATCGCCGGATCCTGGCGTTCTCAGAGGGCGGAGGCCCACTCCAGGGCGGGTCCCAGGAGCAGCCCGATCAGGTAGGCTATTTTAGCGCTGTCCGTGGCATAGGTCCTCGGTTGCTGTGCGAAAATGAGACCACACTGGAGGAGGCACAGCTCTAGATCCCCGTAGTACCTCTCGGAGGTTGGACCCAGGGCTCACGATCCACTGGGTGCACAGGAAGAGGCTCAGGTGGTGTCGGTGACGGAGCTGGAGAGGGTGCCACGGGAGCACTCAGCTGCTCCTGAAAGGCTAACCGTAAGTGCCTGCAGTGAGCTTACGATCTCCTGGAACGCCGACTTGTGTTAACCTAAGACGGCGCCCTGGGCAGAAATAGCCTGACGTACTGCGTCCAGGTCCGCTGCATCCATTGTGGCCAGATCAATTCTGTCACGGGCACAGGTGGGGATCCAAACGCGGACTGGGAGCAAGCGGGAAAAGGGCAGGTAGAGAGTACAGGGACGGGAGGTAAGGTGTCTAATGAAACGGCGGCGAAGGGGCAGACAACCGATAGGCAGAGTAGTTAGGGACGGGCAGAGAGTCGGTACATGGGCTGGCGGCAGAAGTACAGTCGGGGAACAGGTAGAGTGGTCAGGGACAGGCGAGAGGTCAGAATACCGGCGGACTACAGAAGTACAGGCAAGGCTCAGGCAGAATGGTCGGGAACGGGCGATGGGTCAGTGCATGGATAGGCAGGACGAGAAACTGGAGAACCTGAGATGTGGCATGTAAACATGAACCATTGATCTGGCAGGGGAGAAGTGGCGGGGAGCTGTACTTGAATGCTTGGTGATGAGGTGATGAGGGACAGGTGTGTGATTTGGTGATCGGTGACAGGTGTGTGATTAGGTGCGTATTGAGACTCTGGAGCGCGTGCGCCCTCTGCTGGCGCTTGAGGAGTCGGGGACCTGACAGACATGGCTGATTTCTAACAGCGAGGACTCAGATTTTGTATTTGTCGTGGAAAATCAACCACTCTTTACAAAAAACAAATGCACTTCAACTCAGGACTTTGTGAATCCAATAGACTTTAATGAAATTCAAACAATAATGACAGACATTAAAGCCCGGTCCTTCTGCAGATACACCCCCAATGTTCTGAGTCCGGACCATAGCTTTTATACAGAACTTTCAAACATTACGCCATCTGACTTTGTCTGGTTTGCAACCCCCCTGAGTGGGGTGCGCTTCTTATCTTCTACCTCCCTGAATGCTCATAATTTGCGACAGTAATTCACAACTTCCTCATGGTTCATACTTGGGTCATGTCCATCATTGTCCAGAGTAAGGGTTACGTTAAGCTCATGGGCCACACTCTGGTCATCTCTTATCAGAGTACGCTTTATGATCAGCTCATGGGCCACACTCAGGACACCCCACTAGTGGATACAATGGCAGTAAACTTTAGAAACGCACCTCTCTTGGCTCATGGTAATTGCTTGCTCAAAACAATCTCTCAGCATAAGGCACATACCTTATGATGAACATAGAAATTGTCTGTATGTGTAATTCGTCCTATCCTAGAAGTAATTTACTGTGAGTGTGGATTCCACACTAATATGTTTATAATAAAACTATGTGATTATACATTGCACATTCATATTTTCATAAGTATAAGGTAATATATACATTTTATAGAGAAATTCCCCACATATTCCGTCATGGGATCTAATCCCTGGTCAACCCTAGTCTTTTTACCTTAATTATACTATCAAAAAACATACTTACCTTCTAATAAACCCAGAACAAACACCTCAAGGGATTAATGTATTTTTATCCAATGTTGGAGCAAACCAGTTCCAGACACACTCTCACCGACGATCATGTCTACCCCTTACACTGAGTTTCTTGCAAGGGACCTGGACGGGGAACTAAAATTGTCTCAAGGTCGTACTTTTGATTTACCGAGCACACGGAATCTCACTGACTACGGTCTCTAGTATAAACAGGGCTGCAGCTCAGGGGCAGAGGAATTTATGATCAAGCATTTGACAATCACACACACACAGAGACCAAGAGAGAGACAGAGCTCTCACAAGTTCCTACCTTGATTTTGGTTAGTCAATCACGAGTACAGACAGTGCCGGGTTCCGGGAGGGTCCAATAGCCACGAGTCAGATCAACTCTTGAGTCTCTGATAAAATAAGCCTGCGTTATGGGACCCTCCAGGCCCTTTTATAAAGTTTTTCATTCATGATGTTCATGAGGGAGGTACACATTTTACATAAAATGATTGATTTTGATACACTGCTGATTTTGCAGGTTGTCACGGTTGTGATGTTGTGGTGATAACGAACCAGGCGCAGGCAATTGTGGCAGTCGGTGCTGTCTTTATTTAACAAACATAAAGAAACAGAAGACACCGAGCACTTGCAAAACAATTGATAAAATAAACAAATGAAAATGAAACTCACCAGTGACATCAGAACACACCATAACATGGAACAATGTCTGACAACTGAGGGGAGCAGAGGATAAACATTTTAACACATACAAATGGCTTATTTGGGACCTGGTGTGAGGGATGATTGAAGACAAGACCAATGAAGGGGACCGGGATGAGTTCATGGCAGTTGGGAAAACCGGAAGAGCGGGAGATGGCGGAGCTGTCCGTCACCTCACCGACACACAGGTTTTCCTACTTACAAAGGAGGTCTGTAATTTTTACCATAGGTACACTTCAACTGTGAGAAACGGAATCTAAAAATAAAATCAGAAAATCACATTGTATGATTTTTAAATAACTAATTTGCATTTTATTGCAATGGCATAAGTATTTGGTCGTATACAGTGATACAGTAATGTGCAAAAGTGTTTCCCCCCTCCCTGATTTCTTATTTGTTTGCATGTTTGTCACACTTGGATTTTGTTTTGCCTTAATAATAACAACCTTCATTTAAAAAATGCCATTTGTGTTTGCTTGTGTTATCTTTGACTAATATTTACATGTGTTTGATAATCTGAAACATTTAAGTGTGATAAACATGAAAACAAATAAGAAATCAGAAAGGGGGCAAACTATTTTTCATGCCACTGGATTTCCAGTGACGTATAGACTTTCTGTATGATGTGTGTTAGGGTGGAACTTCCGGAATTACATGTGCATGTTCGGTGACATTGTAATTCATGATGTTTTACAATGATCATTTTATGTTACGATAAGAGCTATGACAGACGTCATATAACCGGTGGGTGTCAACCTTTCATGTTTTATGAGGTGATAAGTGATTGGTGTGGTCTGTTTAGTTTGTCTAGTTCATGGACCACCATTTTGAAAAGTGTTTTATTTTGGCCCAAAACAAGGCACACATATTACGGTAAATGTACTCTTTAAAGTAAAGTAATCGAGGGAATGAAACAGTATGAATCTGTTAGATTGGAACTACACTACATGAATAATAAGTCAATCAAATGTTTTTTATAAAGCCCTTTTTACATTAGCAGTTGTCAAAAAGTTATTTTACAAAACACCTGGCCTTAAACCCCAAGGAGCAAACAAAAGTAGTGTTGAATTTCAGTGGCTAGGAAAACTCCCCAAGAAGGCCAAAATTTAGGAAGAACCTAGAGATATAATATATAATATAATATAAAAAATATAGCAGCGTAATATGTTGGGGCTGAGACAAGGGGGTCAAGTGACACAGTAGCTCTATCTGGAGGAGGCCCCGAACAGGGCCCAACAGGCAGGAAATCAATCCACCCACATTGCCAAACATCAACCAAAGGCTCACCCATCACCCATCAAAGTTTTGCTAGCAGAGTATAGCCCAATTGCACCAGTGTGCAACAGAGAGACAACAACAAGCCAGTGACTCCCCCCGAATGGCATTGGAGGGAGGGCATCTCAGTAGCGATGATAGCCCACATGGCAAGACAGCAAGGGTGGATTGTATCAGCCCTTTCTGGTAACCTTCATGCCCCTGGGCCAGACTACATTTAATCATAGACCAGGCTGATGAGTCTTTAGTAGACTCTTGAAGGTTTGCATCGAGTCTGCAAATGATTCTGAAGTAGTGGAGCTCTATGAGAGAAAGTCCTGCCTCCGGCTGTTTGTTTAGAAATTTTAGGTACAGTTAAAAGGCCTGCATCTTGAGATCTAAGGTTACGTGCAGGTATGTATGGCTGGATCATTTAGGTTAACAATAACACCTTAAAATCAGCCCTAACCCTAACAGGCAGCCAGTGTAAAGAGGCTAGTACTGGAGTAATGTCTTCACGTTTTTTTCTTCTAGGTAGGACTCTAGCAGCTGTGGGCAGCACTAATTGAAGTTTATTCATTGATTTATCAGGGTAACCGGAAAAAAGAGCATTGCAGTAATCTAATCTTGATGTAAGAAAATAATGGATTAGTTTTTCTGCATCAGTTTGTGATAAAGTTTCAAATTTTTAAAATGTTTCGAAGATGAATATAAGCAACTCTTGAGATATATTTTATATGTTCATCAAAGGAGAGATCAGGTTTTTGGGATACGACCATGCTGCCATCGAGGCTCACAGTGAGAACACTTTGTTTCTTGGGTGCTAAAACAACATTTTCAGTTTTTCATGAGTTTAAAAGCAGGAAATTCTCTGTCATCCACTTACTAATATCTGAAACACATGCTTCCAAAGTAGCTAAGTTTGGGGTGTCTCCATGCTTCATCGAAATATATAACTGCGTGTCATCAGCATAGCAGTGAAAATGGACATTGTGATTTCGGATTACATCTCCAAGAGGCAGCATATACAGGTGCTGGTCATATAATTACAATATCATCAAAAAGTTGATTTGTTTCAGTAATTCCATTCAAAAAGTGAAACTTGTATAATGTATACATTCATTCCACACAGACTGATATATGTCAAATGTTTATTTCATTTAATTGTGATGACTAAAACTGACAACTAATGAAAATCCCAAATTCAGTATGACACATACAAAGTGATATCTTTCAGAAAAATAAGATTTAAACCAGGCTAGAACCTTCCCATGTAGCCCAATATGGGTTTCCAGTCTCTCTAAGAGAAGGGAGTGATCAAGTGTCAAAAACAGCACTAAGATCAAGAAGCAACAGAATGGATGCAGAACCTTTGTCTGAGACCATTAGAACGTCAATTTTTACCTTCACGAGTGTAGTTTCAGTACTAATGGTGATGATCTTTTCATCAAAAAATTCATTCAAAAAATGTATTCATTACAGCTAAAGACCCACTTCACTTGTTGAGCATTGCTTTTTAGTTAACTTTGCAACTGTATCAAAGAGAAATATTGGATTGTTTTTGATCACCTCAATCAGGTTGGAAAAATACACTGATCAAGCAGAATGTGAGTGCTTTTTGGTATTTAAGTGTGCTGTCTATCCAGGCTAGTCTGAATACTTCCAATTAAGTGCTTCAAGGCTTTTTGAAGAGACATTAGTTAGATTGAGCCAGTGAGCAAAACCAGAGTAGTAGCCAGAACAGTGTTTTATACTCATATTTTATTTTCAAAAGTGTTTTATGTTACATTCTGTCCACAAAGATGGTATTTTGCTGTTATTTAATTAGTTGACCGAAAGTTAGAAGTGTGAATATTCAAGTGTTTGAAGCCAGGTTATATACTGCAAAGCAGATGGTAAAGATCCACGATTGACAATAACATTGCATCCACGTGATTCACCTCTGTTGTACAAGGACACCAACTGATTCATCCCGGTTGGGCTAGGACTAGTCTGCAACACTTTTTTAATGCGAGTGGAGTTTTTGGAATTAGGATTACGGTAAGAGTGGATTTGACTCACTTTAACCAACAACTACTTTACTTTCTTTTTCTTCTGTGTCACACCATGTGGAGTTACTTTGGACTGCACAACTTGGTCGCTAGCAAGACTGCACTTGTTAAAATTAAGCTGTTTAAGGTTTACTGTATGTTGAGTATACAGTCCGCTCCAAAAGTATTGGAACGACAAGGCAAAATCCTTTGTTTTTGTTGGTCACAGAAGACATTTGGTTTTAAGATCAAAAGATAAGTATGAGACTTTTTCAATGCATTTCTAAGTAAATTGGCAGAATTTTTTTTACTGTGCACTTCTGAATTCATTCTGCTGCTACCATCATCAGTTACATCATCAATAAATATTAATGAGCCTGTTCCAGAAGCAGCCATGCAAGCCATGACATTATCTCCACCATGTTTCACAGATGAGCTTGTATGCTTCGGATCATAAGCAGTTCCTTTCTTTCTCCGCACTTTGGCCTCTCCATCACTTTGGTAAAGATTAATCCTGGTCTCATTAGTCCATAAGATTGTGTTCCAGAACCTTTGCGGCTCATCTCTGTACTTCTTTTCAGATTTCAATCTGGCCTTCCGTTTCTTACTGCTGATGAGTGGTTTTCATCTTGTGGTGTGGCCTCTATATTTCTGCCCTCTGAGTCTTCTTCGAACAGTGGATTGTGATACCTTCACCCCTGCACTGTGGAGGTCATTGATGATGTCACTGATGTTTTGGGTTTTTTCTCATGATATGATAATACAACTACTGTTGTTTTCCTTGGCTGACCTGTTCGACGCCTGTTGCTTAGTACATCAGTAGTTTCTTTCTTTTTCAGGACATTCCAAATTGTTGTGATTGCTATGCCCAATGTTCTTTCAATGGCTCTCGTCGATTTTCCTTCTTTTCTCAGCTTGACAATGGCTTGCTTTTCATAGACAGCTCTCTGGTCTTCATGTTGGTTCATCCTCTTTAACAAGAAATGCACTCTTTATAGGTTTAAACCAATTATGTAAACTTAGCTATTTTATGTTTGAATAATCAACCTGGGCAACTAGAAACATCTGTCAGTCACATGCGCCAATAGTTTTGATCACTTGAAAAATGGATGGTATGTCTTGAGTTGTTTAACACATTCAGGACAATGACCCAAAGCACACTGCCAGCAAAACAAAGGACGTCATCAGGTGAAAAAAGTGGAAGGTTTTAGGCTGGCCAAGTCAATCACCTGACCTTAACCCAATAGAGCATGCATTTCACCTCAAGAGCAGAATGAAGGGAGAAACACCTCGAAACAAACAAGAACTGAAAGAAGCTGCGGTAAAAGCCTGGAATGGCATGACAAATGAAGAATGCAACAGTTTGGTGAGGTCGATGGGTCGCAGGCTTGAGGCAGTTATTGCAAGCAAGGGTTATGCCACCAAATATTGAATGTTATTTACTTTAAAATTATTTGTTCCATTACTTTTGCTCACCTACAAATGCTGTAGTCTAATACAAATGGTGACATGTCCTAAGTTGTTTAACACATCTAGATTTGAATACCAGGACATTAAAGCTGGAATTCTCTTGTCTCATAATCATCTTTTGATCTTAATCCGAAATGTCTTCAGTGAACAACAAAAACAAAGGAATTTGCCCTACCGTTCCAGTACTTTGGGAGGGGACTGTAATTCACAATAGCTTTTCACTCTGTTGAAATGTGAATATTGTATTTGATTTTGTCTCCCTTGTGTTATTTTCCATGTAGCCAAACCAGCAAAATGGGTTTGATATTGCAAAAGCTTAGCTTCAGTAGCTTGCTTGCGTAGCATGTTAATAGGAAAATAACAAAGATTCTAAATTAGCTGAAATAAGTTTAAATAAGAATTTATGACTAACTGGGATTAAAACTTAAACTGAGTTAACTTGAAACCAAATAGCAAATTAGAGAGAACTTGAATGGAATTTAAGCTGATTCTTTATTCCTGAAAGCAAATGGGTTGTATCGAACTGAAAATAAGGAAAATAGTACTTCATTATCTTTCTTAGCTTTTTTGTTTCCTCCATTTCAAAAGAAAGTTTGAAACTTGGATAGTTTGCATTTAAATGCAAAGATTGTGTCCAGGTTATGTAAACTGTGTTGTGGTACCATTTAGTATCTCCATTTGCTTTTAAATCGTTCTACTCTTTTATATGAACAAGCCGGCGTTTAAAATGTTGTCTGAGGTATTATTATTCCTGTGCCACTGTTTGAAGACAGTATCTTCCAGATATATTGGCAGTAGATTTGAGTGATGAGTTATGAAAATGGATACACGGATGAATATTTTACAGTTACAAAATGCATTCCAATGGTAAGTCCTGTATATAGCATAAAAGTATCGTTAGGACTTCATATGAACAGGAATTAATGAAAAAAAAAACTTTTGCTACCACAATTGAAGTGGAAGCAGTTTCGGATAAGAATGTACAGAAAAGGAAGAATGAGTCTTGTGAAATGGCTTGGATGGCCTGAGAAATTCAACTGGATAGCCTTGACCTATCAACTGGATAAAAAACTAGGATTTGCATTTACATTGACTGCGATCAGAAATGGGTCATGGCAGTTTACATAACGCTGCCCAGTAACTTGTCAAGACATGTCTATTGTTTGCTCCCTGGGGTTTAAGGCCGGGTGTTTTGGGAAAGCACTGTCTATCCAAACAATTTTATTTTGAGCTGTACCGCACAATTTGTCAAAGGTATAGATGTGAAATGTGATTGGGAAGTGTCTGATAGAATTCCAATATCCACTTACGTGGAAGACTTTTACATTGGGTGAAAACGCATTTGAACTACATGACTCAAAACACAACACCATTTAGAAATATGAACTCAACACCAGTTATATCAATGGCATGGGAAAACTACTGGCAGAAATCAACATTTATATAAAACTACAAGGCATGTGTGCGAGGTGTGATTAATTTAAAAATAGAATGTTTCTAAAAGGCAAGCCCTATTTCAGTTGAGAATATTGTGCAAATTTGGAACAGATGGTGGTACGCACAATGGTATGGCCCATTCCCCACCGATACAGTATTCTGGCAGGGTTTAACCCACTAGACACACACTCAACACAGATATACTTAATTATCAAGGAGTTGGGGAAAGCCATGTCCCGGTGTTGAGAATTGTACATATTTCAAGGACAAAGAATGAACTTGTCACAGTGATGTACGACAAGCCACACTACGTACCACTTAGTAAGAATCAGTTTGATGAGATCTATATTGAAGTAAAATCTAATCAAAATCAGTTGGATTCAGTCGTAGTGGGTAAGGGGATGGCACAATTACACTTCAGGCCCATCAAACAATCTTTTAGACAATAAGATGCAGCCTCAGAAACTCTACAATAATCCACAAAGGTATGTTGATTACTACACAACAAAGGCCGGTAACAGTTTACCGTGGTATCATGGTAGCGTTGCAATGTATGGGGCTGGTCTAGGGGGCCTTTTCCAGATGGCATTACCTTTGTTGAAGCATGGGTTCTCAATAGCAAAACCACATCTAAAAAATGCTGCAGGGAATTTAGTTGGCGATGTTGTCAGCAGTGTTATGTGAAGACAAACGAAACAGCAGGACGGATCAGAATTGATGGGTATGACTCGAGGTGTTAGAAAGAGACCACCAGGTAGGAGGAGCCTACCAACACAAGAATGAGAGAAAAACAAGAGCCACGGTTAAAAGATAACATACAGCTTGGTGGACACACAAAGGAAACATACATTAAAATACCGACCCTATCGGCAATATTCGACACAGCCCCCCTGGAGTTCTTTATTGCAGGAAACGTTGAAGACTACGTTGATCTAAACAATACTTTGTTGTACATACGTGTAAAAGTCTCTAAACCGGACGGGACACATTGAATGCCGGTGTACGTGTTGGGGTTATCAAATACCCGTTAGCCACCCTATATTCACTAGTGGATGTCTCCTTGGGCGACAGTTTAATTAGCCTGAGTAGCAACACATACCCCTACAGAGCCGTTATAGAGAGCATTCTGAATTACGGATGTGATTCATTAAAGCAAGCAAGTTTATTTATATAGCACAATTCATTGAAGCAATTCAATGTGCTTTACAGTCAAAATAAAAATAATGCAACAGAATCAAAACAGTCAGATCCATCATCAGCAGATTACATTTGCACATTGTTACATTTGCTCCTCTGATAGCCCCAGAACTTGCATTGCCATTGGTAAAAGATAATAAATCAAGAAGAGAAATATAAAATACAGCATAATAAGAAAATAGAAATAGAATATAAAAACCTAGGAAGCTATAAAAGCTGTAGGACTAAACAGTGCTGTTTAGTCCTAAACATAGGATGCCATTAGGCTCACAGTGTGGGTAAGTTTCAGAGCTCAGTCATAGGCATGTGAAAAGAGAAGTGTTTTTAGCCTGGATTTAGAAATTGGCACGTTTGGTTAACGTCTTAGATTATCTGGAAGTTTATTCCAGTTGTTTACAGCATAACTGCTAAACGCAGCTTCTCCATGTTTAGTTTGGACTCTGGGCTGTAATAGCTGACCTTAGTCCATGGATCTAAGAGCCCTGCACAGTTTATATTTTTCAAACATATCAGAAATGTATTAAACCATTCAGAGAGTTATAAACTAGAAGCACCACATGTTAAAATCTATTCTGTAACTGACCGGAACCCAATGCAAAGATTTAAGAACTGGCGTGATTTGCTCTGTCCTCTCAGTCCTGATTAACATCCTAGCATTCTGAATGAGCTGCAGCTGTTGTACAGTCTTTTTGGGGATTCCAGTTGAGGCCATTACAGTAGTCAACCCCACTAGAGATTAAAGCATGGATGAGCTTCTCTTGGTCTTTTTGGAAATATTTTAATGATAGAATGCTGTTTTGCTGACCGATTTGATATGACTGTTAAATGTGAGGTCAGAACAAAAAGTTTACGGACTCCCTGGATTTAATGCCCCATGAATTCAGCTTTTTACTAATACTTGTTATTTTATTTTTGTTGCCAAACACAATAATTATCTTGGTTTAATTGTAGACAATTTTGGTTCATCCAGGTATTTATGTGCTCTATACAGTGACACAAAGAGTCTATTGAGCAGTGTCATATGGTTCGAGAGCCATATATATTTGAATATCATAGGCATAACTGTGGTAGTTAATGTTGTTATGTCGAATTTTGCCCAGAGGTAGCATACAGAGATTGAACAGAAGAGGTCGGAGAACTGAACCCTGTGGAACTCTGCATGTCATAGCCACCCTATCAGATTCATGATTACCAATGGTGACAAAGTAACTCCGGCCATCTAGATAAGATAAGATTTGACACAGGTCTATAGTTGTTCCTTATAGATTCATCCTGTGATCTCTTTTTTAATATAGGCATAATGGCAGATGTTTTTAGAGATGTTTGGAAAATGACTGATTGCAGGGAGCTATTAACCATTTGCCGCAGGTCTATGTCAAGGTTTGGGTGTAGTGGAGAGGAGGAACCAGGCGCAGACAAAGGGTGGCAGTCAATGCTAATCGTTTTATTCAATAAAGAAACACTGAGCACCGAGTGGGCGGCGGAGAAGGCGGGACAGGGACTCCGGATGGCAACGACCGCAGGGCAGTGTGAGGCGCTGGCTGCGGCTCCTGGGCAGCAGAGGGTGCTGGCTGCATTGCCTCCGGTACGCCCACCACTGGTGCCTCGGGGGACCTGGGAAGTTAGTATTCCCCAGGTCCCCGGTGGGTACTGGTACAGCGGGTCGTTGAAACTGGGCCAGTCGTTGCACCTTCTGGTGTCCAGGAACCGCTCAGAGAGCCCTACAAGTGGTGGATCATGCTCCCACTCCCTGAAGGCAGCCTGGAAGATGGCCTCCACTTGCTCCCTTAGCTCCCCCCCCAAAAAATTATTGGGGCTGACTTACACTCGGTTTGCGCCGTCGCCTCCATTGCCTTCCCCTCCAGGGTTGGTGCTGAGCCGGCCAGGAGAATAGTGACATTAGGGGTTCTCCTCCTCCTCGGTATTGCTGTCTGGCAAACCGAGGAGTTCCCCTACTGTCCATCTCTGCCGCGCCATATTTTGGTACTTTGGGTTGGTCATTCTGTCAAGGTTTGGGTGTAGTGGAGAGGAGGAACCAGGCGCAGGCAAAGGGTGGCAGTCAATGCTAATCTTTTAATTTAATAAAGAAACACAGTGCACTTTGAAAAAGTAAAACAAGCAGACAAAAACGGAACTCCCAACTGACCTGAACACAAACTGTGACATGGAACAATGACAGACAAATGAGGGGAGCAGAAGAGAAACATTTAAACACATACTGATGACTTAATTGGGACCTGGTGTGAGTGACAATTGGAGACAAGACAAATGAAGGATACCGGGGTGAGTTCATGAACATTGGGAAAACCGGAAAAAGCAGGAGATGTCCCTCACCTCACCATCACAGTTTATTGTTATAGAATTCAAAATTGCACTTTTTGTTGGAGAGATTGCTATGGCTTCTATAAACTGAGCATTGGTACTCTCATCAATGTACCTTTTCTTAACAGAAACAAGAGTTTACTGGAACATTCAGGGTGATATGTGATTAAAAAAAGACACATAAATGATCAGACAGGGCCATGTCTTTAACCACAACAGAGGAAATATCTGTCACGGACGCTGGTTAGGACCCAAGTGCGGACTGGGGGCGAGAGGGGCAGAGACAGGCAGAAAGGACGGGAACGGTAGGTGAGGTGTCTCACGTACCGGCGGCGAAGGTACAGACAAACGGCAGGCAGAATGGTCGGGGACAGGCGGGAGGTCGGTAAGCGTGCTGACGACAGAGGTACAATCAGGGACTGGACAGAATAGTCAGGGGTAGGCGATAAGTCAAAGTAACAGCGAGGAACAGAAGTACAAGTGGGGCTCGGGCAGGATGTTCGGAAACGGGCAAACGGTCGGTACACGGAAAGACAGAACAGAGAACTAGAAAACGCGAGATATGGCATGTGAACATGAACCATTGATCTGGCAGGGGTGAGATGGCAGGTAGCTGTATTTGACTGTTTGGTGATTAGGTGACTGGGGACAGGTGTGTGAGTTGGTGATTGGTGACAGGTGCGTTAGGTGCGCACCGAGCTCCTTGAGCGCGGACGCCCTCTGCTGCGCGCATGAGACGTGACAATATCGAGACCTTTTGATATAACCAGATCCAGAATGTGGCCTTGAGTGTGTGTGTACACTCTTTCACATACTGAGTGAGGTCAAAAGTGCCAAATAGTGCAAAAAGTTATTTGGCATTATAGTCCGTTCTATTATCTATGTGGATTTTAAAATCCCCTGTAATAATAAACAAGTTATAATCAATTGATAAAACAGATAGTACTTCAGCAAAATCATCAGTAAGTATCACGGAGATCTGTAAATGGTTAAAAACTAAATTTTGGGGGTACCCTTCAATTTAAAACAGAGGTATTCAAAAGAAGTAAAATTGCCTAGTGTATTTTCTTTGCACTGGAACGTATCTTTGAATAAGGCAACCAATCCTCCTTTTCTGTATTCATATAGCCACATGGTTGGCTCTCTTCATAATGATATCCTCTTTCAAGAGAAACTCATGTTAAACGGCGATGACATATAGGTCAGGATGGTCCAAGGTAAAGATGAGTTTTGTCTCATGGTGGCCAGGGATGTGCGTCATCGTTTACATATATTATCTTCGTCACTATCTGTCAAGGTGTGGAATCTGAGCATTATAAATTATGTATTCACACAGTATTATGACAATATTAATGTACGTTTCATTGGTAGTGAATGTGCCTAGATAATGAGAACAACAGAGACTACTGTGTTTATATTATCACTCGTTAGGTTGCACTCTACCGATCCTCAGGAATGTGGAATGTTTACATTGACCATCTGGCATGGAGGTTAACGTGTAGAAACATGATCTGTGTTAGGTAGAAACTCCTTTAATGTATAGACTATCTGGCAACTATCTTCACAGTGAGAAGACAATGGAACATTCACCAAATTACGTCGGTGCTGCAATTTTCCAATAAACTTGAGCAAACTTCTCCCTCGATTTTGCACGGATTCTACATTATTTGACCGCTATATGTAACCGATGATTTTTAAAAAAATGGTTCTGTGAGCCGTATGGTTGGAGATTTAGATTCTACCAAAACTATTGTTTTTGCTGGAGATCCTGAGACGAAGCTGGCTGCGCACACCCGCAAGGGAGTCAGTCTTGTTCCTCTTTCCTGTGAACAACTGAAAAGTTGGTGAGTCTGAAATCCACATAATTTAACGAACAAATCAAGTAATACAAGAGCACAGGTAGTCGGATAAGCCCTATGACTTCCTGACCAGGCCGCGATTTTCAGCGTGTGGAATCTGTCTGCGGATGCGGACATCACAACAGTCCATCTCAATTTAGTGGGCTGCTGAACTTGTGATAACGCGCTAAACTGTATTTCGTGTGACCATATTAGAGTATCACACATTAGAGTGTGATATTGCATTTCACCTGATTATACACCTACTTGTACAAGTAAAAACGATGATGTCCTCCCGTGGTAAAAGTACAGTGGAGATAAAGAGGACTGCAGCCTCAGACATCAAATTAAGTGATATGGTTATATCCTTAGCCAATATCGTAACGGTATCGAGGATAATGGAAAAGTGTCAGCAAGACATCGTAATTTTGTTTGCAATCCATGTAGATACAGATGGTTGTTGACAGATGAGGAAAAGATGTGCAAAGGATGAGGAATAAGACAGATTAGACTTGTTGGTAATTAAATGTTTTGGCAGAGATTAGAAAAATTATTTGACCGAAGTGCATGATCTATTGAAAAAGAGAATGTAAAAACTTTGGCAGAGTTAAAGCAGGAAAAAGAGGAATTGAAGAAAATAAAAAGCAAATAGTCTGAGATGAAAGTGAAGACGATGACTGGAACAGATGTTAGTTCTGTTCCTCCCCCTCTTTACCTACATGCTGAGTTGAAACAAGCGGCAAAGCATTCTCACAAGTGGTATGAGGAGGACCTGCCAAGGGTGGGGGTCAGTGAGCCAGAAGAAGAGGAGACTATGAACATGAGACCAATGAAGTCCAAACTAAGTCCAGATGAGGGACATTAATGGTTTAATCTCTTATAATGGTTTACTGTCACAGAGCAGCTTCCCTCAAACAATTGGATGAATGGTCAAAATTATTGAAACACCCACAAGAGGCTGGTTAAAAAACATGGGATCAACTGAAAAGATACAGGACACTGTATAATCTGCATCCATCTGATGCAACTCAACTTTTGGGTTTTATTCTCAACAATAAGGAACATGCTGACTTGGCAGATAAAGTGAAATCCGCCTTAGGTGAGGATAAACAGGACCTCACACAAGGATGCCAAACAATTCAACGTTATCTTAGAGTTTAACTATTGCAAACACAACTATGGGCAAAAATCACAAAACGTGTGCAGAAGCCGAAATAATCGTTTTTGATGATCGAGATATGAATCAAAACCCAGCTACATCCATGGTCTGCGCAATGCAACTTCAAGAAACCTTTGATAAGAAGTCCATCAAGTGTCACAAGTATCTGAAGGAATGTGGGATATCAGCCATAATGTCAAAAATGAAGAGGTGGGTCAAACAAAGGTGGTTGGACAAAGGAACAGGGTTCCACCAATACAACGTAAATGCAGAAGTTTTGCAATCTTTCTACCAGACAGCAGCAGACACTGCTGGATGCGGTTGAGGGAAAACTAACTGTCCCCCTCTTGCGGGCCATCTCTGCAGGTGTACACATGAAATCAGACGGCATGTATGTTAGCATATTGGTTAATCAACATCCAGTTGAATTTCTGGTAGACACAGGAGAGGAAATTACCGTGCTGCCTACTTCCTACGCACAACATGTCACGGAGTGCAGGGAATCCAAGGAGGGAGATGGAGGTAAATGCAGTGGAGCAAAATACTTTAATTTCCAAAAACAAAACAAAACCGAGTGCCGTGCACTACTAACGACAGAACTAACAAAAACTAGGCCAACAGGCGAAAAGCAAACATGGAACAGACAAACATCAAACTGCAACAACAAACAACAGTAACAATGACCCAACAAAGACGGAGACACTGGCTGAACTACATACACTGACTAATGAGGAGAACATAAACAGGTTGGGGAAAAACACAGGTGAAAGAAATAAACTGATCAACGGAAACAAGAACAGGAGAGAGCAAACAAGGACATGACAAATCACAGACACACAGAAAACACGTAACAGAACGGCCCCAGCAGGCCGGGACCATGACAGTACCCCCCCCAAGGCGCGGACACCCGGAAGTGCCAAATCAAGAAAGGGGAGGGCGGGCGGGATACCAAGGCGGGGGCTCAGCCGCGGGATGCTGACCAGGAACAAGACTGGGCGGAGGCTTCGCCGTGGTGCAATGACCAGGGGCTGGTCCTGGGCGAGGATCAGGGAGAGCAGGAGCGCCGGTGGGATCAGGAGAAGGGGGAGCAGGAGCGCCGGCGGGTTGGGAGGAGCAGGAGCGCCGGCGGGATCGGGAGGAGCAGGGACGCCGAGAGGGTCTGGAGGAGGCAGCGGCCCGCCTCGGGAAATAGAGGAGGCAGCGGCCCCGCCTCGGGAAACGGAGGAGGCAGCGGCCCCGCCTCGGGAAAACATCGTCCCACCCCTCTCGGTGTGGCAGTGTAAACCCCTCTGCTAGCCACTCTGGTGGCGGCAGTGACTCCTCGGGGGCCCCCTGTGGGCCAGGCCCCCTCGGAGAGACCTGAACAGAGGAACGTAGCCCCCCAAAAAAATATTTGGGGAGGCCCTGGGGTGGCGTCAGGCACAGGGGCAGCGGAGAGCCGCGGAGCAGGCACAGGGGGATGCCGGATGGTCAGCCTGCTGCCAGTCCAGTCTACAAGAGGCACATGGGCGGAGGCAGGCCGTGGGTCATGCCGGATGGCCAGCTTGCTGCCAGTCCAGGTCACCTGAGGTCGGGGAGTGTGAGGGACCGGATGCGGAGTAGACCAGGGATGATCCTGGCTAGCCCGTACCTGTCGTCGTTGTCTAGGCCACCGCCGTCCGGGGCTTAGGGGTTGCCACTGGGGTTGCCAATTCTCCAATAGGAGACGGTAGGGGTCCTCCTCCTTGGAGTCAGAGTCCAGCCATCCGAGGAGTTCCCCTACCGTCCACCTCTGCTGTCTCCATAGGGTTGGATGGGTCATTCTGTCACGGAGCACAGGGAATCCAAAGAGGGAGATAGAGGCAAATGCAGAGGTGCAGCAAAATACTTTAATTTCCAAAAACAAAATAAAACCGAGTGCCGTGCACTACTAACAACAGAACTAACAAAAATTAGGCGAACGGGCAAAAAGCAAACATGGAACAGAGAGCAAACAGACAGCAAACCGCAACAACAAACAACAGTAACAATGACCCAACAAAGACAGGGTCATTACAGAGAAGAACAGAAACAGGTGGGGGCAAAACACAGGTGAAAGAAATAACAAGAACAGGAGAGAGCCAACGAGAACATGACAAATCACAGACACACAGAAAACACGGAACGGAACAGCCCCAGCAGGCCGGGACCGTGACACAACATATATTGCCCCAGTACACTGTCAAAAAGGTGAGGGCGGGGAAACAGAAATGAAAGAAATGACACCTTTGCCTATCTCTATTGGTCCCATGACAATCTAAACAACATTGTGGTTTGGATCATTTGATCAACCCATATTGGACCTTGACGTCATTATGAAATTGGACTCCACATTGGACATACATGATGGAAAAGTCACCTGGAATTTGAGTGTTGTAATTTGGTCATGGACCCTGTGCGCCTAACAGGTGAAGCACCGCCATGTACTAAACAATATCCTATCAGTAAAGAGGCCATGACTGCAACGAAGGTAGTCATTGGTGAGATACATGATAATGGGATGGTTGAAAAGACACATTCTGCTTCTAATAGTCCTATTTGGCCTGTTCATAAAGCATCAGGGGTGTGGCGTGTAACTGTGGACTATAGGAATGCCAATGAGACGATTTCCAAATGCACCCCTCTGGTTGCAGACACGTCTGCCATTTTTGCCTCATTGAAGCCGACACTCAGTGTTTTCAGTCATTGACATGAATAATGGTTTTTGGTCTGTGCCCCTACATCCTGAAGTGAGACCATGGCTTTCATTCACAGTGGATGGTCAGCAGTACCAATGGACCCGTCTTCCACAGGGACTACACAATAGCAACTCCATCTACCCCCAGGCATTGCCGATACATCTCCAGGATTTGCCTCCAATGTCTTCAGTTGTACATACAATATATGGACAACATCTGTCTACAGTTCCTTCATTGGGGATTCCTGATACAGGGCAGCCGTTTACGCTTTTCGTGGCTGAGAAGGATGGCTTCATGACATCGGTTCTCACTCAGGGCCATGGCGACTGTCTGAAACCAGTGGGTTATTATTCGAAGAAATTGGATGATGTGGCCCTGGGATGGGGCCCCTGTCTGAGAACGATGCAAGCCATGTACCTTGCTGTGTCAATGGTGGCACCACTAGTCCTTGACCAACAACTCCTGATTAAGTGTCCACATGTCATGCATACTCTCCTCACGATGAATCATGCAGCTCAGGTTACTGCCGCCCGGTGAAACAAGTGGTCCACTGTCCTAGAGGCACCCAACATTGTTATTTAGCTTGGCACACCCACAAACCTCGCCATATTGTTGCTTCCCTCAGATCCCACATTGCTGGATCATGATTACATTAAGCTGGTTTTGGATCAGCTTGCTGACGAGTTCACAGTCCTACATCCTCTTGTGAACCTGACCCATGTGTTGTTCATTGATGGTTCCAGCATTGTGGAGGGGGGAGAAAAGAAGGCTGGATGGGCAGTTTATACAGTAACAGATGTTGTTGCCTCAGGAATCTTACAAGCAGGAACATCTGCAAAGGTAGCAGATCTAGTAGCATTAACAGAGGCCTGTAGATATGCGGATGGGAGAACAGCTAACATATATACAGACTTGAGATATGTTTTTGACATAACACATTTCGGAAAGATAAAGCCTTAAACAGGTTTATCGGCAAATGGTGGAATCCAAAAGCAAGAAGAGAAATAGAAGCCACTGTTAAAGGACGCCTTACCTGTATGAAATATAGCTTGCATGGGAAAGTGAAGGTGCAAAAAAGTCGAGCACCTGCCCCAGTGGGGCCATTCCGAAATCTACAATATACTGCATCACTTTACCCAAGAGTAAAGGATGCGAAGACGTGTTGGTGATAGTGGATCAGTTTTCACGTTGGTGAAGCATACCCGACCAATAAAGGAATGGCACATCACACAGCAAAAATGTACTCATGAAAATCACAGAGCCAGGCCTCAACCTTGTCGAGTTCAATCTTCGGTTGGTTGTATTTTTGAGACATGTTTCATGAATTGTTCAGACTGTTTGATAGTCACAGGCAGTCTGTCTGTTTTTATGCCGTGTTGAGGACTGTGTTAGCTTAAGGAAGGGCATCAGGGTCTTACGTCAGTCGAACAATGCACAGCCGCAGTCACACTCTGACCTGCTGACATTTTCTGGAAATAGTTCCATTCTAACAGAGTCATATTGTTTCAATCCTTTGACAACTTTAAACAGTACTGTTGTTGCTATTTCTTAACTAATGTACATTGGTGACATCTTTGCTTATCTATTACCTAGTATGTTATTCTGGTGTTTGGTTGTGACACACATGTCTATATAATACACATGATCATTAGATATTCTGAATAGGGGTATCTGTCCTTTGCTCCTTAGGAAATGTAGGAGAGGAGGATCTGGTATTTGCCTAGGGGGCATCGTTGACTGGTATCGGCAGATTATAGGGTTACTCATTGATATGCCCATCTGTGTAACTCTATAGGGCATCTATTGTCTGTCCAGATGATGCAAGCCCTAACAGAGTTGAAGAGGTTACCCATGTGGAGGACAGCCTGCCCTTTGTGTGAAGCCTAGATAGAAATTGAACCAAGGGAATATGTTCTGTTGAGTTAGCACAGATGTGCAGCATCATTCCACACCCCTTTAACTGTTATAAATACTGACTATTGTTGTAATTTCCTTTAGAGGCTCCTCGAATGATTATTCTGTAGGCGTTTGACGCGTCTCTCTATTTGCAAATAAACTGCTAATTGTGCCAAGAGAATTTTGTCTCTGTTCTTATTCCTTTAAGAGTGTCTATCGATGGAATTTCCATCACAGTACACCTATCGTATTATAGGTGCCCTGTTTTGGCCCCAAATGAAACACTGTTCAAAAGGTGTTCCATAAAGCGGCATTAAAAACCATTTGATCAGTCACACCAGCCTTAAACTGTTGGCCTTCGGGTAATTCATAAAATGCAACCTCCGGTAACTCTGGGTTGAAAATGTATCCACTGATCTAACCGTTATCCAACATCCATTCCCGTGCCAACATACATAACTCTGCATTGGTTTCTTCTGGGTGGTATGATGATGATAATTACAAATTATGATTTGTAATCTCTTGCCGATTCGCTGAGCTACGATTAAGATGTTAGCTTGTGTTAGAAATCAGCCATGTCGTATAGTGGTAGTAATAATAACTTGCGTACCCGGTTGTCAATTGCAGCATTAGACCGTAACATCGCGTACCTGTATGTTAATTGCAGCATTAGACCGTATTGTTCATGAGGTTAAGGACCTGGTCTTCCTTACACAAACTCAATCCCATCTCACTCAGTATCTTCTCGTCTCTCTTACTGTAATGTTGGTTACAAGCTGATATATACATTGAGGGGCGTGTTTACCTACCAAAGCCAAGACAGTAACCCCCATGCCAACTGGTCAATGTAAACATTCCTGTGGTTACCAGTGCACAACCTACAAAGAGATAATCTGAACAGAGGTTTCCTGTTCTTCTCAATATCTAAACACATTCACTTCTAATGAAATGTACATACATTAATGCTCAGATCTCACATTCCACCCTATCAAACATTTAAAGAAAAAGATTACATGTTTGATAAAACATTACAAGTACAATGTAATTCCCAATGAAAAGTATGACAGTCAGCAATCCCGTTCCCACCTCAGATTATAAGGGTCAAGAAACAATTTGACATCAACAGTGTTAACGGTGTTCAGCAGAAAATCTGGTGAAAACATGACATCATGATTAAACATTCCCCCAAGTCCACTGAACAATCAAACCCCTCTTGTCCGTATCATGATCCATGCGACAATATCATACAAAAGACCTAGGCATATCCTGTTGTACCTGTGAAAGATTCCACCTTTAAAATTGGGAAAACATCTACCTTTGACAGGGACCACCTATAATAGGGAACTATTCACTATGCAAACATATCATGATAGCAGTCAATATGTAGATCATTAAGCATCATCACAAATACGCCAAAGTCCAATATTGGGATTGTCATTGTACAGAGTTTCCCATCTGCCTTGCGAGAAACAACCTTCATACATACAAAAACATTTAGGAAAATTTTAAATTGTAGGGTAAGAAGTTCGTTTTTGATCAAGTGTCCTTTAGTTCTTGTCTTCAGTTTTCTTTGTCTTGCATCAGTGATGAAAATTTATAATATCAGTTAATGCAGTCAGTGTGATGTGGACCCAGCAAATTGCCTGGTTGTCCTAACAAGTCAGTGTAGGTGTGTAGTAGAACAGTGAGTTTCCAAAACTTCAAATTCAAGATTAACAGCTTTTTAAATAAGATTTGGAAAATATTGGTGCTACCCTGAAAGCCTATTCAAAGGCAGCCTACCAGGATATAGACGAAAAGATAGCTGACACTCTCATGCACCTGCTCGGCTAAAGAGTAAGAGAAAGGTATGACTGAAAATAACAATACATATTTTTTAATGGCTCAGTGGGAGTGTGCTTGCACAAAAAGGTATGTTCTAAGGCCGAGGTCAGACACCTATATAATTGTCTTTTTTGAGTGTCAAATTTCTCATGCTTACAGAAGCTAAATACAAATGCTTGTATCTCACTTGCTGGAGGCTATTAACAGGATGCTAATCGCAGGAGCATTTTTTGTTGGGGAACAAGTCTTTCATATCAGGGAAGTAGTCTTTCTGTATGATGGTCTTAATTTACTTTTAGTTATCATTGATTAACATAATGAGTGAAATCACCCAAATGAACAAAAGCAAGTTTATATATTCTGATGAAAACTCAACCAAATGGCTCCTTTTATTTTTGTAGGATATGAAGACCATGTTGGGGCTGGAGTCTGTGAGTAACTCATCAGTGTAGCTTGCCAAATTGCAATTGATTTTTATTCCACCTTATTTACATGCTTGCTGATTTCGGTCAAAATTAAGTACTGCTGCAGGCTCATAATTACTGAAGAAATTTGGAAGCAGCATGGAAGACCTTTTTTCTGGTTTCCAGAAGCAGGAGCAGATGGAGCAAGCTATCGAGGAGGAGGGCACAGATGAAGACACAGCACCTGAATAGACTTTTTTAGTAGTACTAAACATTAGTGTTGTAAGATAAGTAATTATAGGTTATGTTTAAATAAATTATTCAAGCAGGACCAACAAGTTCAAAGATTCAAGTTTTTATTCACTGAGGTCAGGGCTGGTTCCAATACATTGTATAGTGTACATACATGCATAGGACTCCAAATCAAGGTTATTATCATTAATGAAAACTAACGAAAAGACGAAAAGCAAAATCATAAGTAAAATAAAAACAAGGCTTGGAAAAAAAAATAACTACCTAAAAGTGTATTGTGTTTGCAAAACTAACAAAAATAATTCAAAATTTTAAAGAAAATGTCTTTAGTTTTGTCTTTGTCAATTAATATCTTAAATAAGCCTAGTATTTTGGGAGGATATGAAATACATTTTCCAATTTCATAGCTGTGCGAGTTTTAGTTTATGCCCCTCACCTGGCATCATGGCAGCGAAAGTCATGAGAAAGCGGCAGTCTCATTTGGGATTTCTTCGAATATAACTGTGTCTCAGATAAGAGCAAGTGCCATGCAGTCGAAGGTGATCAAATATGTGGAGCATTTCTCAAGGGAAAAAATACCCCAAATCTGAAAGTCCATTTAAAAAGCGTACATAAGAAGGCTAACATAGCTTACCTTGACATGGTAAGGGAGAACGCCAAGCTCCCCTCACCCCAAACTACTGACCCTACTCCAGGTAGCATGTTGGAGCATGGCCATCAATTGTAGGCCAGAAAATACTAATGCAATGCTTCCACCTGCGACCCGATAGCTGCTGGTCAGTGAATACACAGGAACACCACAAGTTGGTGTACATATTTGTTCCCACATCTATATTTTATGTTAAAAATTATTTGCTCCCACATCTATATATTTGTTCCCACATGATATATTATTTGTTCCCACATCTATATAACAATGTTATTATTGGGGAGAACATAAGGAAAGTACTAAGCATATCTGTAAGACCAGCACAACCTGAGCCAACTACAGGTTTTTCTGTTATATATTCAACAAAATGTAAAACATTTCATTTAAAACATTTGTACAAATTGGTGACATCGTAATGGGACGTGTAAAATATGATTTCTCTCAGATTTGAGCAGAAAACTGGTAGATTATAAAAAATGCTCAGTTTTTGTTACTGAACATGTTATTGTCAGTGACACCAATAACCCAGGGGATAGAGGCTCTAGCAGACGGGGCATCCGCATATACGTCGTCTGACAAAGTGGTAGGACGAGTGGAGTGTACCACGTCGTCCCACCTACACCTGCCCGGGCCCCCGCGCCCACCAGCCACCTCAGCTGCTGTAGGAATGGAGAACACAGACTCAATGAGTCGGAGACCAGCGCCCTCAGTCAGAGACCGATGTTGAGGAGATTGCTCACTAGACCTAGCCGTACTAGCCACTGGCATCTGCAATAAAGGCTCACTCACTGTTAAATAAGGTTCAAACAACACTTTATTAATCAGAACAGAGGAAGAGGAAGCCGAAATGTCCCACGTCCGTTCAGCCGAGCGGGGAAGGGCAGTTCCAGATGTGTGCGAAGCCGTAGTTGGGCCGGTCACATCTCCCTCAGTCCCATCCTCGCCAAGGGAGTCCTCTCCCGAGAAGAGAGACAGAACGTCATTGAGAAGAACAGCCTCAGCAAAGTACGCCAGCCACTCCATTCTCACCTTTAAAGGGAGAATAACGCATGCTGGCTCCATAATAGTGCGAGCGTGCAGCAGTCCGAGACATGCACAACAAAGTGTGTGCGCATCCACAGCCGTGTCCAGCTCGTTGCAACGGCACACTGTCTATGAAGGCAGCGCCGGGCTAACAACAAGTGGTGAAGCCATCCGCGGCTTAGAAGAAGTCACCGTCTGCATACTTAAACTTTTTTAATGAAGAAAAAAGGGAGACTGAAGCAAGGTACACGACTTGCTTATATAGCGTGTATAGGACGGTGTCGGCATGCAAGTCGGATTTGCATATTTTGAATTTTCAGTGACAGCCGTTGTGCAGAGGGATAAACCAATAGGAGCGAAGCCCCTATGGGCAAAGCTTCAAGAAGTAGAACTAGCAGCCGTGTACAGCACTAATTGAAGTATTTATTTATCAGGGTAACCGGAAAAAAGAGCATTGCAGTAATCAAATCTTGAAGTAACAAAAGCATGGATTCGTTTTTTGGCATACATTTTTGATGGAAAGGTTCTGAATTTAGCAATGTTTTGTAGATGAAAATAAGCAACACTTGAGATATATTTAGTCTCTCAAAGGAGAGGTCAGGGTAAAGGGCAATGCCGAGATATCTTATAGTTTTTTGGATACACCCGTCAAGGTTCACAGTGAGGTCTGCCAACAAAGCTCCTTGTTTCTTGGGTCCTAAAATTTGCATTTCTGTATTTCTTGAGTTTAAAAGCAAGTGTCAGCTTCTAGGGCAGACGGAGAGGAAGCAAGAGACGACGGCTGTACGTTCGATTTGTTCATAAATATATATTTTAATTACTGAGCTGACTTGTGCTCACTGAAGAGACAATAACACGCAAAGACAGGGGGAACAGAGGATACATATATACTTGGAATGGAAATGACTGGATGAGGATCAGGTGCGCTAAACAGGACAACAGGTTTGATGGATTGATGACAGGCGGTGGTGTTTAGAAGGCCGGTGACATCGAGCGCTGAAGCCCGCCTCCTGCAGGGGGAGGATGAGCTGCAGAGGGCGTAGTTGTCACAGTACCCCCCCCCCCGACGCGCAGCTCCAGCCGTGCCACGGCACCGACCCCGGGGACGACCCGGAGGACGCGGAGCAGGACGATCCGGTCGACGGCGATGGAAGTCGCAGATAAGGGCGGGGGCCAGGACATCCCGCACCGGGACCCAGCTCCGCTCCTCCGGACCATACCCCTCCCACTCCACGAGGTACTGGAGGCCCCCGGCCCGGCGCCTCGAGTCGATGATGGTGCGGACGGAGTACGCCGGGGCCCCCTCAACGTCGAGAGGAGGGGGAGGGACCTCCCGAACCTCACACCCCTGGAGGGGACCAGCCACCACCGGCCTGAGGAGAGACACATGAAACGAGGAGTTAATACGGTAGTCTGGAGGGAGACACAACCGATAAGTGACCTCGTTGACCCTCCTCAGGACTTTAAAGGGCCCTACAAACCGCGGGCCCAGCTTCCGGCAGGGGAGGCGGAGAGGCAGGTCCTTCGTCGAGAGCCAGACACGGACGCCCGGACGATACACCGGGGCGTCCCCGCGGTGGCGGTCTGCATAGACTTTCTGGCGGCGGACAGCGAGCCTGAGGCGAGTCTGCACCGCCTCCCATGTGCCCGCTGCCCACCGAAACCACTCATCCACCGCAGGGGTACCGGTCTGGCCCGGAGTATAGGGTGCCAGGACCGGCTTGTAGCCTAGCACACACTCGAACGGGGATATTCCCGTGGAGGAGTGGCAATGGGAGTTTAACCTGTTAGGTCCGTTGCAAAAACAGTCAATTTCCGCCTATAATGATGTACCCAAATCTAAATGCTTGTAGCTCATCACCTGAATACAGTAGAAACATATTTTTGGTTCCATTTGAAAGGAGACACTCTGTAGTTTGTAATAATCATGAATTAATACTTGAAAGTATAACACAATAGATGTAGCAGAAGATAAAA
>JACXGJ010007048.1:0-31844 GCA_016801105.1 Esox niger | reverse complement strand
AAAAAAAAAAAAAATTCTGACTGCAGAGTCAACCTGACTCTGTGTCGGATGTCAACTGTGAGGAGCACTCCAGCTCAACCCGTAACACGGCCCCTTCAGATGTCACACCTGAAGGGGCTCTTGGAGACCAGCAGAGTGCCAGGAGCAAAGGCTTGTAAGAGGGCCCTGGCCAACCTCTCATGACTCTTCGGTCCTCTTGAGATGGCTGAAGAGTCTACATTGGCCTTTCTTTGACCTAGACTGGTCCCGTGGTCTCTCGTGGGACTCTAGCAGCTCTTTCTGTCTCTTCACTGTGCTTCCATGCTGTTTCCGAGGCCTGTGTTCTGGTTACTTCTCTGTCTTCTGTGTAGGTGGTTTTCTGTGCCGGCAGTGCACCGGTCTGTTGCTTTGTCAGCCTCAGCGGTCTTGACTCCGCCCCGCTTGGGCCAAGCTCGTCTTACCATATTTGGTCTGATGAATACCGGAGCGGAAGGCTTGGCCTATTGTCTTCTCCATTTCTCTTATTTATTATGCATATATTTTTAAAACGTATTGATCTTCTGCTGTCACGGGAGCTCGTATTTCAAATAGCTGGCGGAAGCTTTTACCTGAGGTGAAATGGGAATGTGACAAATTAAATTGGATTTGATATCCACACTCTCCTGGACTAGCGTGAGAGAAACTACTGACTGCACACGTGGACCTGAGAGTTGGGTCAGGCTCTTCCGACCGTGTCCCGATTCTGCATTCTCATCATCCGCGTGAAGAATGCCGGGGCCGCCGGCTAAGTCGGTTCCTTATCAACCGGTGGCGACCGTAAAGATCCCATTAAAGCCCTCATTGTACGGTTGGGACCGCGGGGCGCATGCGCTAGGTTGACAGTTCGCTCACGTCCCTCTGACCTTTCCATCCCGACGCGTCAGGTGCTTTGGCATTCTGAGGTGCCTTCCGTAACACCACCCCCTGAATGTCAAGTGGCCCTCGCAGGCGGGCTTGGTGGACTCGCGTTAAACGTGCTGGTCGTGACGTCTTTGTTTACCTGCTTTCCAGTACCAGGTGGAGCCCACTGTATGCTGTGGAGGACAGGCATGGAGAAACAAGACCTGCTCAGCAGCGCCATACTGAAGCTAAAGCCGCCCGCGCCTTAAGCTAATAAAGAATGGAAATTCTTCCCGAATAATAAGCCCGGCGAAGGGAAGCCATATCCCATTGCCGTGGCGTGTTATCACTTCGCCCAGCAGATGTACAGTGGAAAAGCCCCTAAAGGAACGCTGGGCTTCCGTTCTGCAGAGAGCATGACCCTCGGATATGACAATCTGGTGCCTGTGAATGCTGGAGAGCCTGGGGGACAGGTCCCGTTCCTCTGCATATCTTTAACTGATATAAATATTGGAGGGAATTGTGACCGGGACATCAGTGCAATAGCTGGCCTCGGAGCAGCGTAAAAGGAGCAGAACTGTAGAATGAATTGAGACGTAGAATTGGGTCAAGTGAATGACTGTTCAAATCATTTTTATTCTGTTGCTGCATTCGCTATAATGGCAGTAGGAGGAGAGTTGTGAAATGCCTCATGGTTACCGCCAGTAGGTTTTTGGTCTCAGTTGTGGAGATGTTTGGTTTGATGTCAGTGCCGCCATTGGTTTTCTGTTGTTCTCTAATCATTCTGCAAAGATTCATGGTCTTCTACTGACACCAGTGCTTAATTAGGAGTCAGATGGCGGAATATCAGTTTTAGTTATTACAAAAGCTCCTATCACAAGCGAAGAACAATTAGAATATATGATTTCAATATGTTAAACAATTGTTTGAAAGAGTTAAATGCAGTCGTGGAATATCTGTTCATTTAAATTGCGAAGTGATTCACGTTTGGCTGTATTTACAGGTGTCTTATTTCATTTAATTGGACTTGAACCAGTCACTTCAGATCATTTTCAGCGTTGATCGGTAAAACATTGTGAATCGGTCAGCCTGTACGCAGCCACACTCATTATAGACCTTCAAATGATTCAGCCAAATGAATGATTCCTCTCATAAGCGTCACTGAACATTCAGGAGAATCAAATCGACATGTCACCTGATAAGCGCGCTGACCAGATTCTCAGCCTAATCAGTTGCAATATGGCACATGGTCATTTTGATCTGGCCTCGCTGGGAACAAAATAAAACGTTGTTCCTTTGTATTTGAGCGACACCGCCCCCTCCGCCATGTGATGTGCGCCACTTCACTCGAACGTTTGCCCCGTCGTTCGGCCTTCTTGCTCCTCGCGGCGGCCATTAGCGGAGTCGAAAATCGGGCCAGGAGATCAGACTGTGGAGGAGTTGAAAGCGTCGACCCCCCCCCCCCCCCATTCTCAGATGCCTGCTTCAGTTCCGACGAGTCCGATGGCGCCCGTCGGCTGCGAAAGATCCCCTCGGCTCGGCATTAATTTGCCCGAGCAGGCGTGGCGCGTCGGCGGGTTACCGCTGGCCCGACTGCCTCACGTCGGGCCCTTGGTTTAGCGAGTGGCGCGTCCAGGTGGGTTTGGAGGTTTGGTAGTCAGGCGTGGGACACGACATCCAGGCCCGCACCTTTGGCCCCATCAGGCTAGGTTTGCGCAGCCAGGTGGGAAGTGTTTAATTGCTGGGTACTCCCGCCTCGGTTCCCAGGCTGCCCCAGCTTAACCCGAGATGGCTCCCATTTCCGCTGTGTAGATTTCTGTAATGGTAGTGAGTGGCCTATAGCGCAGAGGTGACCAGAACAAGTGAGGGGCTTTCTAAAGGTGAAGATGCGATCTTGGGATGGGTAAGGCTTGAGACGTCTTAATTGTATGGAGTTGGGTGTCTGATCTCGGCGGGGTTGAGGTTTCGGGTTAGAAGCTCATCCAATTGCCGCTCTATTGGAAGTCTGCACGCGTGCTTTGTAGTGAGGGGAGGGGTCAGTGACCACTTCACCCCTCCCTCGAGTGAAACACCACAACAACCTCCTCTGTAGCACACAGACTGCTCCTTTTCTCCAGACAAGCATTTGAAATCTGCACCCCGCCCTTTCTGTCTCGCTGTGTCTCCTCTCTGCCTTTCTCCCCCACCCCCCCATATCTTCCTCTTGTTGGACCCTCCCCTCTGGTTTCTTCCCTCTGTCTGCCAGGACCTCGGCCTCTGCTCCTGCTCCGACGAAGAAACGCGAGGACTACCTGGAGTGGCCTGAATATTTTATGGCTGTTGCCTTCCTGTCAGCTCAGAGAAGCAAGGATCCGAGCTCACAGGTAAACACCTTGCACGCACGCACGCACACACGCACGCACGCACGCACACGCGAGTGCACAAATGAACTCTTACGCCAGCTAGCCGGTAACAGCACCACTCTGACCCAACCCTCTTCAACATTCTCAAACTGGACCCCCCCCCCTCATCGATCCCTCTCCAATCCTCCCTTGACCTCTGTGTGTGAGGCCGCCGCCCCCTCCCGCCTGCTATTAAATATGAATCCAGATGCTGCGCCTCCTGTCATTATCAGGGCTCCCTCGGCTTGTTCAGCCCGTCGAGGCGGCGGCGGATCTGTGGATGAGTTCCCAGCCGCGGATCGAGCCGCGGGTCCGGTCGGTCGGGTGGGGATTATTCCAGGCGGTCGGCTATTGGCCCGCTATCTCAAAGTTGGATGTTGGTTTTGATTTGTTTCGACAGCGATTACCCCCCCCCCCCCCCCCCCCTCTGGCCGGGCTTGATGTTTGACTTTGAGCTCGTTTTGAAATGCATTTCCAACCCGCAGAAATGTCTGGATGAAAGGTGAGGGACGTGGGATTTTGGGGGATTTTTTTGTGGTTCCTAAAATACTACAAAAAACAATTTTCTGAGACTCCGTCCCGAGATGATGTTCTCATGTGGGCATTCGTAGGGTTTAGGATGAAATTAAACGCAATCAATTATTCAGTAGTGTACGTGCGCGTGCGCTCGCTCGCTTCGTGTCTTTGCATGTGTGTCTTGGCTTCAGAGGAACGGATAGGTGATGAGCACTGGTTCTGCTCCTCTGCGATAAGCTCCACCCCAGGGGAGCGAGAGGGGGAGAAAGGGGGAGAAAGGCCGACGGGGCACAGTAGAGGGTCTCCCGCTCGCGTCCCTCCCTCCCGACGTTGGCGGGACTTGGTTACCAGCCGGGGAGGGGGACGAAACGGTACGATTCACCACCAAGTACTTTCTAATGACATCACGTTTCCACAGTGGTTCTGGATGCTGTCTGGTCGCCTCCTCCGGAGGAAGAGAGACAGAGAAAGTGGAGGCGGTGGGGATTAGACTGCGAGCGAGAGAGGAGTTTTAAACCAGCCCGGCCGGCCCTGATCAAAAACGGGTCGGGATGAAACGAGGACGGAGCGTTAGTCATCTCCTACTCCTTCATTTCTCCTTTATTTCCCCCTCGGAATTAAAGGGTTCCCGGGCCTGTTTCATGTCTCCCGACGACGCGTTCCACACAAGGCCTCTGTGTATACGCCTCGCCACAGGGGGTGGCGATGAAGCCACAATCCATCCCCCTGCCAATGTTCGACCCCCCCCCCCCCAGCGCTGACGCAGGCCCCGATACAACGGACAGACGCGTTTTCCTCAAAGCACTCTGACTCAATATTTATTTTGTGTGTTGAGGTGAGCCTCTGTGTTGAGGCTGAACTCGGCTTCGCTCGACGCCGTAGTCTGTGCCCTTGTCAGATGCACTCTTCAAACAGACCCTGCATTAATTCAGCGACGCACTTCAGACTGCCTCCGCGCAACACCGACGAGCGCGCGCGCGCACGTGCGTTCGCTCGAAGCGACGAGCCGAAGGGATGCGCGGGCGAGTTGAATTGCACTTCGTGTGAGCTGCGGTCGGAAACAAGTTGAGCACACGCCATCCCACTCAGGCAGCGCAACTTTGTCTCCCAACAGTCCCTCTCATTCGGTCTTTGTCTCTCTTATACGCTTTTTGTCTTTCCCAGTTTTTCCGGTCGCTCCTCTATCATTTTTAGCTATCATCTAGCTACGAGCCGATAGATGGGGCCGGGTGGACGTAACAAGGTTTGATGTGCTGATGGATGGGGTGAAGCTCGGAGAGTGGGGCTAGTGGAGGCGAGGGGGAGGGGGGAGCGCCGGTCTTTTTAAAGTGATAAAGGGACTTGGCGTAGCGTTTCTACCCCTGATCAAAGCCCAGCGTCCTGGGGAGTGTGATGGCGGGGGGTGTGCTCTCCGGGTCGTTTGATGTGCTGGAGCTATGACAGTACAGCAGGAGTACTGACAGACCGACGGCGCGATGAAGGGCACGCGGTGCGGTTCCGCCGCTGCACACACACTTGGTTGGATGGCGGACGAATACAAGCCGGGATGCCATTCGAAGACCTTGGTGATTTGCATGTTTGAATCAGAGTCTGATTTGATTGGTTTTCACGTTTATTGGGGTGGGAATTGTTTCCGTTCCTTTTGGCAAGTTAAAGGGGGTGTTGGTGTTTAATGGTCGAGTGAAGGTTTATTGGCATGTTATTCCTGATCACTTATCCTTACGCAGGATCACTCCTGTGCACGTGCGCGCACGTCTCCCTCTGTCTCTCATTCTCATCATTTTTCCATCTCTAATTGGGCTCGTTCTCAGCTGGAGTCCATCGCTTGCCTTTTGCTATTTCCTCCCCAACTTTTTCAAGCAGTCAACAGTGACCTTCTCACTATTTAATACTGATTCAAGGCCTATTATTTCCTTCCATCCTCTTTGGGTTTTTGTCTCGGAACATGTATCGGGAACCAGGAGAATACGATTACATGCATCGACAACAGCATAATTCCCCATTGATGTGACAAAGTTCTGTGTTCGACTAGCCACGTGATGTGAATGTACGCTAATAAGCCACCTACAGTTAACGACATGCAGAACAGCAATAACTTCCTTCATAGAACAAATCGGGGCCGGCCGTAGGCATAAGCAACATACGCTGTCGCTATTGGCCCCAGTCTGCTAGTGAGCCCCAGACCAGTAGGGAAGAAGGGGACCCCAAAAAGGCTAGAGCTGGCCCTGGTATAGATGGACCCTGAGCTGGGATATGAAGCTAGCTGTGTTTCGAAAACCCTGAGTAGATCTGACCTTGCTTTGTAGCAAACCACTCTGGAGAGCCGGAAACAAAACGGCAGCAGGCCAAACTCATTAGCGATGCCGTTTCAACCAGACTACTTTGAAACGTTCGGCGTTTGATGGCTGTTCACTCTGCCGCTGGTTTCCAATCCGACTAATGCTTTCTCCCCTCTCCAGGTGGGTGCGTGTATCGTGAACCAGGAGAATAAGATAGTGGGCATTGGCTATAACGGCATGCCCAACGGTTGTGACGACGATCTGCTGCCGTGGTCTCGCTGTGCCGATGACCGACTGGACACAAAGTATCCCTATGGTAAGATCTCCGAACGGCCAGTAGCGGCTATCCTTTCTGTAACATCAAATCAGATCCCTGTTCGGTAACGATAACTTATTGAAAAGGTTCCTCAGCGTGATGTCAGACCTTGCTTTAAAGATCATTCGTTTTCTTTTAAATACTTTGAGCGTTTCATCTGGCCTATTTTGTGCGCCGGGTAGGTAGGGCTTGCACTTTTGGGACTACTTAATGGGTTCCATCGCTCCGGGCGCGCAGGAGCATTTTGGTATAATTGACCCGGGGTCCGGGCGTTCCGGAGAACCCCAACTGACACCGCCAGGCCAGATTAGCATGTCAGCAGCTGGAACAGCGGCGTGTCCGTGGCGCGTGTGCGGTGATCTCACTCGGGCTGTGGCGACGCCAGGCTCGGCCTTCTCACCGGACCTTGTGGGGGTCCGTTTCACCCCCTCCTACACCGCACTTGACCGCTTCTTTCAAAGCAGGCCACGCCGCCAGCAACGAGCGCTAGGCTAGTTAGGGCGGTTGGTTTTTAAAAGGTACGCAGGCGGTCGAGGCGGGTCGTCTGTGTTCGGGATGCGCTGGTTCTGGTAGGAGGGGATACTAGCTGCCGGTTTGCCAGACAGTGTGGGTACACGGAAGAGAGGTACCGGTTTCAACTCCATTCTGTTTACCCAGTTCGGTCATAACTCAATCCACCCGATCGACTTGTGTTCAAGGAAATAACGATAGAGCTGTCTGGGTTAGTATATTGAACATCACAGATCCGATCAGACTAGAAATAGCATCTGAATAATGGACACCCAAATAATGGCTACTTCATTAGTCTTGGAATGTGTGTCATTTCACAAATGGAAAAACAAAGGCAAAATGGAAATAAATACTGTAATGGCACTACCCTGTTATTACAGACGTTTAGGTATTATTGACATCTATACCTCTCAATGATCTTAGCGTACCTGCAATCTTGTGAAACACCTTGCAGTTATTCTCAGAGCATAGAGATGTACGGAGATCTGCAGTGACCAAAAGGGTTTAACAGTTTGGGTGTCCTCCTTTCGAGGATTGAGTCGTTGCAATCTCTGCATGGCTATGGCTCACATTGGTCTGCAGTTAAAAGAACAGTGTCTACAAAAGTAGAGAAGACGAGTACAAGAGGGCCAGAGAGAGAAGGGACTCAGCTGTACAGACATATTTTAATTTAAAACTGGCTATGCGATGGAGGCCACTGCTCTTAACCCCAGCAAATAAAAAATAATGAATGAAGGACTGTGGTTTCCAAACAGTTGTCATGGGAACCCCAGGTAGTTTTAGGTTGATGTGAAAGGGGTATGGTGGAAAACGTTTTGTCTCAGAAAAGTACAGGGTGTACTTTCGGCGGGTCTAAATATAGCAACAAATTTAAAATTGTAATGTTTTCCTTTCTTTTTTTTTTTACACAAGCAAAGACCCACACGTAAAAACACGACATAATTATGCGCAACAGGGACACTGGTGTCAAAGTAAAACGGCAAAGGACATTTTCAAACGTAAAGGATTTCCTGTATTTCATTATGTATTTCAACATGTCTCCTCTATGCAGACGTTGAAAGTGAGTTTGAGGAAGGTCGTTGTTTTCCGCAGCTATCGAGAGAAGTCCCTTTAAGGTATAATTACACTAGGGTGTGTAGGCACACTCCTTTAGAGATTTAAAGGAGGGATTCCTAACTACTGGGAGTAAGAATGAAGGTAATCCCAATTCAAAGTGCACCTGAATTAGTTTCTGAATATCGATTCACAGCATAACCTGTAAATTGTAAATCATTTCTGCCCAATCCTGTTCCTGGAGAGCAACCATCCTGTAGGATTTGCACAGATGAATCAAATAACGAGCTGGATGAAGAGCTAAGTCAGGTTAGTCACAACTGGGGTTGGAGAGGGATCCTGAAGGACAGTAGATCTCCTGGAAGAGGATCCAGTAGACCTGCTCAAAATACAGAAATCATACCATAAAGTGTCCGGGATTGAGATCCAATGCCTTAACTTGATCAACTACTGTTAATGTGGGGACGTTTTGTCGCCTAGAAAATGAATGCTCTGCTATGATAATCCTGTAAGAACCGTGGAATACTATGGCCTACATCCTGTAGACATTGTTTTTGCTTTAACTTAAAACAACTTTCCCAACTGGCATTTTAGCAGAGACCGTTAAGTATAAACACATACAAGAAGTGATTTGCATATATAGAGATTCTGTTGAAACCCCAAATGAGCCAAAACAGAAAAGCAGTAAACAGTGGGCGGCCCATGACATATTTGACACTTTGGCATGATGGCTCTACAGGGATATTTGATTATTTGAAAGTCGAGGCTTAAATAAGTGACACAGTTTGACCTGTAGAGGGCACTACTCTCTAACACTTAGATTGTAACTTTACAATACCCGTTTACTCAAAGCTCACAGAGCGTACACAAAATTGTCTTCTGTCCTTGTGGGGACCTGAGAGGGTACCCATACACCTTGATTACACACACACACACACACACACACACACACACACACACACACACACACACACACACACACACACACACACACAGAGAGACAGACAGCCAACGTCAGTTGAACTCTGAGTGTGATAACTAAACATTTATTTTAAGATGATCTGCTGTTGGAACCATGTTAGTATTAGGTTTTCTGCTAGTGTGAGAACCATTAGCTGTGCACCGTGTACCACAGTATGCAAACCAGTTACCAGTGTGTAGTATTTTCGAGAGGAATGTTGACAAGTTTGGGAGCTAATTTCAGGCAATGGGGCAGTTTGAAGTAAAACAGCGGTAGGGCAACTTCATGAATATAGGACATGAACCCCATGGCCAAATACAAAAGGTTTGTATTTCAAACCTTTAGGTAATTCCATTGGCTTTTTTTCTCACTCTATGTACAGACTGTTGTTAGGTGAACCATTGAACTTGTCAGTGTTTAAACACAGTGTTGTCCCCTTTTTGAGCCGCTCAGGGGGACAGCTACGCTGTTCTTTGCTTAGGGGGACAGCTACTCTGTTCTTTGCTCAGGGGGACAGCTACGCTGTTCTTATTGCCATGGGAATGAGGGAGGGGGTGCAAGGTTGTCAGGCGGACCACCAGGTGTCTGGGCTGGAAGATCTGTCATGAGTTGCTACAGTGAGTTAAGGGTGTGGAGAAAGCAGTGAGGTTGTTGTTTTTCATCTTCCTGTCCCACAGTGCGTGGGTTTGTTTTCCTCTTCAACCCTAAGCTTGCACACCTGATTGTAATAAATAGCCAGATGATTATATTTGATTGAGGAAAGACACCTGTGGGAGAGCTGTCCAAAGATGTGGTCCAGAATTAAACCTACTGGACGTTAGCTCTTTGGAACAGGGATTGAGTTGTAATCTACAGGATGATGGCTCTACAGGAACAGGGTTGAACTTGGAATCTGTAGATCTGTAGGAAAAGGGTGAAGACCTGTGGAAGTAACTATCCCCAAAGAGTTGGATCTTGTAATCTATTTAGACATGATTGGTGTGATGATGTAGGTGCTCTTGCATTCTTTTGTAGAAATAGTGTTTTGGTTTTGTAATTGTATATGTCTTTCACATCAAATGGGGCGATGTACTGGCTATTTCAAGATCCCCTCAGCATGTATATTATAGTATTATAATCAGACTCAAACCCTCTGTCTTTGGTTGATATGGGATTCTTCTGTTTAAGGGCATTGTTTTGTTTTTGCCCACAGGACATTTGGCATTGCAATCAAACAGGTCCATCTGTGACTTGTCTATCTATACCAGATTGCTCCACTGTTTTTATGTTTTTTAAACTAGGTATTGTCTGGTCAACTTCAGTCCTGCGTGTTACAGTCTGAGCAAAGGGCTTGTCCGTTTGGACCTACCACGTAGGCCAGGTTTATGCATTCTCTGTCTGATCAGATGACCTTAATGTAGCCCTCAGAAGGTGATGGGCGACAGTTGACTTTTTCACACTCAAAGTCCTATCCAACGTAGAAGTGGCAACAAGTCCTGTTCAATAATGAAACAGTCGTAGTGTAAAACCGCCCTGACACACTCTGCACTTTGCTTTTTGAGATGGATATGGGGAGAGGAGGTCAAACCTCACCCTTGGCAGTGGCATACAAACATTCACTGACATACATTCAGACACGTCCTGCATAGCTATCCAGGAATGACAAATACTACTGTCCCCAGTCTTACTCCACTCTGCTCCTGGGCTGCATCTCTGTGAGCCTCTACTTTCGTACCAGTCTGAACATTTAATTAAGCCAATAGGGTACCATTTGTGAGGGTAGACACAGTGGGTTGTTAATGTCTAATTCAGACCCATTTATTTCCCCGCTAACTCAAAGGAATGGCTGTGTAGTCCCTTCATCCAGTGTTGCTAAGTTAATAACACAGTTTTTCTTCCACTCTGAGTCACCTCTAACAAGAATCGTCTCCGTTCAGTGGGCTGGGCATCTCATCGCTGCTTTTTGCAGATGATGTGGTCCTGATGGCATCATCGGTCTGTGACATCCAGCACTCACTGGACGGCTTCGCAGACGAGTGCGAAGCGGTTGGGATGAGGATTAGCACCGCTAAAACCGAGGCCACGGTTCTCAGCAGGTAACCGATGGAGTGCCTCCTCCGGGTAGGGAATGAGGCGTTACCCCAAGTAAATGGGTTCAAGCATATCGGGGTCTTGTTCACGAGTGAGGGGGAAAAAAGGAGCGGGAGATTGGCCGGAGAATCGGAGCAGCGAGGGGCGGAAGGCAAAGCTCTCGATATACCGGTCAATTTTCGTTCATACCCTGACCTATGGTCATGAAGGCTGGGTTAGGACCGAAAGAACTAGATCGTGGGTACAAGCGGCTGAAATGAGATTTCTCAGAATGGTGGCTGGCGTCTCCCTTAGAGATAGGGTGAGAAGCTCAGTCATCCGTGAGGAACTTGGAGTAGAGCCGCTGCTCCATTGCATTGAAAGGAGCCAGTTTAGGTGGTTCGGGCATCTGGTAAGGATGCCCCCAGGACGTCTCCCTAGGGAGGTGTTCCAGGCACGTCCAGCTGGGAGGAGACCTCGGGGTAGGCCCAGGACTTGGTGGAGAGATTATATTTCGACACTGGCCTGGGAACGCCTCAGGATCCCCCAGTCAGAGCTGGCAAATTTAGCTCGGGAAAGAGACGTTTCTTTTTATTTCTGTAAAACTACAGCTTCAAACATTTGTTAGCCTGGACAGAGGGCAACTAAATGACCAACTGCCAGAAGTTGTAAACGTGCGTGCTTTGCATTTGATTTTTTTCTTGCTTACTACTTCATACAGTTTCTCAGGACTTATTCTCACTATGCCCCATACTCACATAGGGAAAACTCATCCTTCTTTTGGAATGAATAATTTAATATCTTGTACATAAGTATTCAGGCCCTTTGAGACACACCAGCACCAATGCATCCTGTGTCTTTTGATTGTCCTCGATGTGTAGAATTTGATCGGCTTCCACCTATGACAAATCCCCTTTGATTGGGCAAATTTAGAAGGGTGCACACCAACTATATAGGGTCCCACTACAGCCGAGATGTCACAAGATCGCTCTGTAGACCTCGGAGAGCATTGTCCACGCAGAGCCAGGGAGGTTGTAGAATAATTTTAAAGGAAATGCTAAAGCATTGAAAGTCCCCAAGAGCACAGCTCTTATTGTTTTAACTAAGCTGTCAAACAAATAGAACCTTCAGGGCGGTAACCAAGAACACCAATTTCTGGGGCCGTATTCACTAAACATCTTTAAGCAAAAAGTAGCTCCTAACTTGCTTATGTAGGAGTAACTCATAGAAAAATGGGTGTCCGTCATAACAGCTCACAAACAGTTTTAGTGAAAAGAAACAAAGCCGACTTCATGGCCATCACTTGACCACCTGGTCTAGTTGGGGCTATAGATGGGACACATAATTGCACAAAATATTTCTCCATTAAAAGGTGAACGCACATTTCTTTACAAGCTGCCAGACATGTAAGAAACTGACAACTAGCTGAACATATTTTGACTAGTCACTGTATCATTTTTGGTTTCATGTTTAGTCAGTGACACTTAGCCAACTTTTTAATTTGCATATCTTTATTTCTATATGGCAACATGACACATCCTTCTACAGTATTGCTATGATGAATTCACTGACACAGACCCCTTCTATATCAGCCAATCACTGTGGGCTTGTTCGTGGAACACGACATTATCCATAGCAACCCGCACTTTCTTCTAGCTTAAGACTTCTCCCCTTTCCTTAATAAAAGTTGGTCTTAGCAGCTTTGTGAATAGGTTTTAAGTGGAAACTTAGCTAGGGACTTTTAGAGCTGTTTAGGAGTTCTTCTAGTGGTAAGATAAAATGTTTTGTGAATACGGCCCCTGAATTCTGAAGTACAATGTTTTTTTTTTTTTTACCTTGTAATATATTAGGGCACATTTACATTTTGAGAAAAAATTCTACATTTTGGGGTATTGTTTGTAGATTGCGGGTCTATGTGGTACGTATGCGTGTTGTACAGCAGTGTGTACCATTAAAGTCCTCATGTAGATATATATTATGAGGTGTATGTATAACACAACAACATGTGATGATATTGAAATGGTATGAATACTTTCCAAATGCACTGTACATCAACAAGAAACTTCTAAAATTGATTAGATTGAGCATCTACTGTCCTAGTACTGTAACTCTTCAGTTCAACCCAGTTTTGTTCTCCATTCCTTACCCCTCCCTCTTTGGCTGCCTGCAGAAACTCTATATGCTATTCCATTGGGTCTTAGGCAGCCCAGCATCCGCATGTAATTGGCTACAGGTGTTCTAGAATATTCCATTCCAACATTCCCAGACAGATTGTACATTAGACACGTTCCCGTTTCATCACAGTTTATTAATCGCCACGGGAACTGGATAATTAATCTCCCTCTTGAGTTAAGGAGAAGAGGTTATTCACTTTCCTCCCCTAAGTCAAACTGCCCTGTTAGATTCTGAAGGTATTTTTTTTTATTCTCTGGGTTCCACCAGTAATTGAAAGCAGTTTTGGTTGAGATACCTGAAGCTTTAGAATGTGTGTGTGTGTGTGCATGCGGGAAGATACCGGAAGCTCTATGGATGTCTCCAGTTAATGGGCAGTGTTAAGGGAGGTTGGGCGTTGCTTAGTTTAGAGGACAGAGTAAATTAGTTCTCTAGACAGTCCGCTGTTTCATTTAAAGGATGGATTTCAACCTGCACTTCACTTGAGAATAAAGGATAAAGAGTAACCCCACAGTCTTCCCCCTCTCTTCAAGCTCTTTCATGAAGACACGTTAACATTTTCACAGATGGAATATATTCGGCAGCATATTGCGCGTCGCTGTGAGGCAGGCGTGCTCAAGTCGTCTCGTGCTGTTTGCAAAGCTAGGTGAAGAATCACTTACATTTCCTAATCTCCCCCTCACTCCCTCACATACTGTTTTGCCTTGGATTCATTTTTTATTACCAAAATATAATGACATTCTTTGAATTTTTCAAAACCAGTGTTTCTTTTTCTTCCCATCCCACTCACGGGTCCTCTAAAAAAACGGCCATTTGAAAACGCCACAAGCAACTTGCCTGTGGATTCAAGCACTGGTGGGAGTTTGAATATTGTATCTCCAAGTCCATTGATTCCCAGAAGGTCCATACTTGTATAAATGTAAATTATTAAATGCTTACTTTGTACCTAGTTGCGCGACTTTGGTTCCCAGAAAATCCATAGTTTTATCAGAATGTTAATTTAGTACAAACACCAACTTTTCCCTTGCTTTTGTACTAAGGGCTGGAATATGAATCAATTAAAATCGATAAAGTTAAGATAAGAAAAATTGTTGGCAGTGGATTTTATTATAGATTAGTTGGGTCTATGTGAGATGCAGCTAAGAAATAATAATTGAAACCGACTGCAGTGCTCGGCAACATTACCTAGTCTACAAATGTCTGCTTCTCACAGGAGTCTGTACTAGTTTGGCGTCATTCCATATGTTCAAGAGAAACCTTGAATGAGTAGCATTAACATGACGCTAACTGTAGCACTGCTAAACCAGTTGGCTTCTTGTGCAGAAATTAGAGTGTAAACGCAAAGACCTAGTGCAAAATGCGTCTCAAATCAACACAATTCATTGTATTAGTTGTCTGGGTGGGCTAGAAGTTATTCTGAATGCTGATTGTTAAAAGATTCTCAACGAGGGCAAGTCAGGGTGAAGTCCAACATGTTAAAGCACACCTTTTAATGGGGTTGTTTTGATAAATAATAAAGAAAAAGTATCTTTAAAACTAAACAAACATACTTTGTAAAACATCTTTTGTCTATATGAACATGGAAATAAACTATCCTATATTTGTTTTATTTCAATCTTAAGCTGTTAAAGAGAGCATTTTGCAAGATGAGGGAAACACTGATTTAATATAATAAGTAAAACACTTGCATTAAATCGCAATGCCCGTCTGATCAATCAATCAATTAATTGTATACAGATAAATAGATGATCAGAATAGTTGTTGGTCACAGCGCTAAACGAATCTCTGGTCATTTGAGGCAGTCTAAATGTTAGCACGAAAGCAATTTAGAAATGATCAATGGTTGTATTTGGCAAAAGCTTGATTTTACTATGAGTGGATTTCTTCAACTCTAGATTTCGCACAGAGGGGACAATTGTAACTAACTGTTTAGTATTGACCTCCAGCAAATCCATGTACTCAAAGATTCTGTTCACCAACTATGATCAGTGCTTATTAACTTCATAGAGAAGCCGATTAAGTTTAGTTACTGACGTCTTTGAACAGCCACAATCCAGCAATTTAAATGACAGTAAATGAGCTTCTTAGACCATAGTAAGAATCCAGACCCAAAGTAAATGGTACCTTTTCCACAGTAATGTTTTTGTGGAACAGAGCAAATAAAAAAAAATGCTAATAATCTTCAAAGAGCAATAATGGCCTGTAATAAAGGCTGTAATATACAATTACAGAGAACAAGTGTCTAGTTAGCTGAGACCACACACACACACACACACACACACACACACACACACACACACACACACACACACACAGACATCCTTCTTGTCCAGAAGGTCTCTTTCATGGCTACTGAGAGTAATTGCCCTCTACCTGGGAAGGCCATTTTGTAAAACTCATCTAATTATGAAGAACAAATGGGTCTTTTTAGGACCTGTTTTCAAGTAGCCAACTCCACAGCTAATTTGAACAAAAGGCTTTCGTACGGCAATCATTATTAATGCATTTTAAAGAGCGGCTGTTGGAGCACGCTGCAAGTAATCGCTTCACAAGTGTCGGCCATGTTATCTGAGATTAGTTACTGTACCGGAAAACAAGCGCTAGTCATGTTATCTGAGATCAATGACTATAACTAACAAATACGCGGTGGTGGGTTTATATCGTCTAAGTCCGTTCCCGACCAAAGACACGCTGCCATGACAACTGATTGTCACTAAGGACGTGACGCCTGCTCCTGTTGGCCCCCACCCCCCACTCGCCGGCTCCCCCTCTGGCCTGATTGTGAGGGTTCTGATTGCTTGTGGTTAGAACAATGGGCCAGAGCGGCGCGTGTCGCGAGCCCGGCAGCGCCATGCCATGTTGTGCCAGAGCCCATTTGCTTTGATTTAACCTTTCTCTTGACGGGGAGTCAAGCTGAGAGCGAGGACTCTTTGGCAGATGAGCCCTGTAAATTACAAAGACATACACATCTATGCACAAAGCCGGTCTGCCGCAGAAGGGAGTGGCTGACCCAGACCGACTTACGGGGAGAAGTATTTTTAACACGTAAACACGAATTATTGGTTGGGGGCGGGTTCAGCCATTTGTTTGTTATAGTTAATGTCGGGAGTGAGGGATTTTATTGGCACCCCGATGGGAATGTGTCATCTGTTCGGTCTCACTGTGAGATGAGCTTCGGGCCTGTAGTCGACATACTAAACTAGGATCCGTTTGTCCTCTGATCATGATGGCGACACCCCTAAAATAATGTTATTTTGGACTGAGCGACCCGTGTCACCGAACCTACAGATGGGTTAGTAAACTGAAACGAGAGACGGACTAGCAGGGTTGTTGATGCTTTTGTTTAAGTTACCTGTATTCTAGAGATGGGAACGAGATATGGTTGATTACAATATGTAGCCTGCACTGATTTGCTAATCTGGGTTAATGTGTTGATGTGCCTATAGTGAGGGTGCGATAGTGACCCAGTGTTTTGACCAGAGCTGTCTCTGGCTCAGTTCCCTTAGCACAGATGCCATATCAGCTGTCAAAGTCAGTTTTCTGACTAAAACACAGATTGCGCTGATGTATTGGCACATTGAACCGTGTCATGCAACTTTAGTACAAAATAATTTGTGGGGCTACTGTTAAGACCACAACATCAAATCTGAATTCCTAAATTATTTACTCTCTTAATGCCTTTGGTCGTCAAGCTAGCGGTAGTAGTTTAAAGAATAACAAATTAAATGGTGGCACGCATCACATACCCAGTGAGTTTGTCCACTAACGGCTTCAATTAAGGAATTGTACTACAAAAACAGATTTCTGTGCGTATAGTCAAGTTCTTATTAAGCCTGTCTCATCTGCTTTCATTTCTGGTTGTAATTGTTTGACTCTGTGCCAGCTGGCGAGTTGACCAGATGATCATACCTCTCCCTCTCGCCCGCCCAGTGTGCCACGCGGAGCTGAACGCCATCATGAATAAGAACTCTGCCGACGTGAAGGGCTGCTCTATGTATGTGGCTCTGTTCCCCTGCAACGAGTGTGCCAAGCTCATCATCCAAGCAGGTGAGGCACGCGCACGCGCACACACACAGACACACACAGACACACACACACACACACACACACACACACAGACACAAAAGCCGGCGATATCCCTCTGTCCTTCTACAGTGCCAAGCTCTGCCGTCTCTCCTTCGCCTCCCTTTTTTTCATCTGAACTCTCACTGGCCTTGTCTCTTGGTAAAATAAATGCTTGTTTTGGGGTTCCTTTTCCAGTCTCTTTTCTCCAGGCACCCAGGGTCACTACACTACTACTTCTCTTTGGTGTTTCTTTCCTTTTCTCATTCTGTACCTCTCCTTGAGACTCCTCCTTGCTGCTCTCGGACAGGCACGCACGCACGCACGCACACACCTGTCTTATGCTTGACTCCACTTTTTCATTACCACATACCTCTTCTTTCCCAACATCATCTCTACCTCTACTATCTCTTCTACCTTTCCCTTCCTACTGGGCGACAACCACAATACCTAGCTACTTGGCTATCCTGACACATCTTGTATTTATCCCAAGTGCTCGACACAGTATTCAGGCTGGAACCGCCCTGTTATGATATCAACACTGACTGGATGATACAAAGCCCACAGTCCATCTAAAAAACGGAGATATAAGGCTCATTTTCCCTTTGTTGGAATTCCCCTCCTTGATAACCTGTACTGACCTAATGTATTTTTCACCAAACGGCATGGTCTGTTTTAAATCTAATTTGACTGCAGCGATTACTCTCATAGTGTTTCTTCAGGTTCTCTGCACAATGTTCTGGGTGCACTTTATCCTCAACTCTCACGTGCGTGCAATCTGTGTCAAGGTGATGCTGATGGTGTGTTCGCCATGGGAGCGGCGTCTCGTGGGGATCGCTTGTGACCCCTAACGGAGGTTCCACGGTGTGGGAGTCCCCCCATGTTCTCCATCAAGCTCCACCACAGGCTTTGTCTTGTTGAAACACAACGAAACCAGCAGCAGAGCCCTTTTTCTGCTCCATCCCCTTTTGGCACCTTCACTCCTCTTCTAGTTTATTCTGCTCTCTCTCTCGTGAAAACTTTCCCTCCGTTTGCTTCCTCCAACCCCCTGCTGGTTCTCCTTAGGCGAATGGCCTCCTGGAGCTCTGCATACCGGATTGACACACACACACACACACACAAACACAACTAAATATACCAGCTGACACACTGTGGAAAAAGCTACATGTCCCCTATTCGTCTCCCCACACAATTTAGTGTATTTAATTTGCGACCTTGCCCCCCATCACAGTACTCCCCAGTGGGTTCGGGCGAGTTGAAGATACACTTCTTGCCAAACCATCCGGCTTCTTATGCAGGAAGTGGTTTCTGTCACGTGCACCAACAAGACAATGCTAGGCATGGCTAACTGAACTCACTGAATAAAATTGGTCACAAAAGGAAATATAAATATTATTTTGATGTACTGGCAAATTATCTATAACCTCACAAACTATGTCTTGCATTTGAAAGTAAATTGTGACTAAGTGTGTGACTATAAAATTATGTATCTATAGGACTGTGGAAAAGGGTGCTGTATGTTGCTAAACCTCAAGCACGTTAAACAAATGACATTTACTGTATGTAATAACTGAGACTGCCCTGCCATTGCAAGTTCTTAGTTGCTGAATTTAGCATTTTGAATTGGGCAACAACAAGATCCCTGACTCAGCCACGGATCGAGTGTTCAGCAGTGTCTCAATGACAAGTTGGGACTAGCCACACCCCACGACACACGCTGCTAAGCCAGGCTGAGTTAGCGACAGCGTAAACGGCATCATAGTACAGATGGAGCCCAACCGGGGATGTGAAGCTAGCTGGGGTTCGAAAACCCAGAGTAGATCTGACCTTGCTTTTGAGCGTACCACTCTGGAGAGCAGGACACATAACGGCAACAAGCCAAACTCATTAGCGACGCCGCCTCAACCAGACTCTGCAAACGCTTGGCAACAAGCACCGTGTTTCACACCAGTGACACGTGGTGGCTGCTCTCTCCGTCACTAGGAAATGTCAAGGAAGCGCTGGTGTTTTGGCTCTTTTCTCCGAGCGTTAATAGTTTCCGCTCTCTCCTTCCTCTTCCTCCATGCTTCTCCATTTGTCCTGACTGAAGCGGGAGGAGAACGTGTTTACTGTGGTGCCGGTAAAACGTACAGGCCTACGGAAAGCAGTCAGGGTCAATTCCACTGGGCCCTTCAGTCTATACGATGGTATATGCAACGCACTTTGTTGGTTGTGCAAATGTGTGGGAAATGTTTCCGATTGATATCGCCCACTCTGGATAGAGATCCATTTGTGGGGTTAGTGGCCTCGCTCAAGGCCCCCTAACACTAGGGGACTAAGCTAACTACCCTAAATATACCCCACGGCTTTAGGATTTCTGTCCTTTGACATTCAGCTCCGGTTCACGCTGGACTTGGTTAGAATGTCTCCTTAAGAGGGGTGATAGAGAGCCACTGAAACCAAGGGATTTGGCCTCTGAGTGCGGTCGGACAGCGGCCCCCTCGGTTCGCGCCCGTGGCTTTCTGGCTGGCAGCGGGGTCATCCACCTGTGTAGAGTGCGCCTCAGGCACCAGCGAAGGGAGCGGCCCCGGGCCCCTGAAGAACAGGACCACTCCTCCGAGTCCTTTTTAAGTAACGTCTGTAAGGCCTTGAATGCTAGCCTCTTGGCCCCTCTGATACGTGCGTGTGTGCCAGCATGCTCTTTTTGTACTGAACCCTCTTGGCCTCTGAGTACAGTGGGTCTAAAAGAGACGGAGGTTGTAGAGAGAGAGAGGTGTACTCTTCTGGCTAAAGGGGGCACTGTGGTCTTATCATACACTCTGAACAAGAAGTCCCATCTGATCTACCTCTTCTTTACTCTGTCTCTCAGTCTTTCTTGCTCTCTCTCGCTTCCTTTTCTCTCCGCCTCCAGCGGGCCACCCATTCAATCGATGTTTGAACAAATCTCTCAGATTACCTGTTTGTAGCTGGAGTTAGGAGTTGTGCTGCTTTTTAGTAGCTGTGGCTCCTTGTCGAGGTACCCCAAAACCTCCTTTTCCGTTCCCCCCCGGTCTTTTTTTAACCTTTTCATCTCATCATCTCTTCTTTTTCGTTCTTTTGTAGTCAGTCAGTCCATGTAATTTTTTCCGTGCTACCATTTTTGCTCGTACTCATTTTCACTCAATTACTTTTTCTCTCTTCCTCCAGCGCTCCCCTACCCACTCTTCCTCTCCTCCACCCCTTCGTTAGCTGGCAATTAATTGCACATTATTGCCTTGTTATTTACCGTATAAATCCTTCCGACTCCGCCCCACATCTCCCCATGTTCGCGGTCTAAGCCAGCGAAAGCCGCTGCTTCTGTCTTCCAATGCTATTACTGTCTAGTGTTGTCATTACGATGTCTACCTTTAATCCTGAGGGCTGCGTTGGAGGGGCTCATTGTTCTCTCCTCACCTCAGCCTTGTAGGTGGTTTCTCCTTCTGTCCGCCTAGACAGGTTTGAGAATGAAATCGGGTCTGCAAAACAGGTGCAGTTTCAGTTTGTTGTGTTGACAAGCGGACGGTGTCTTGTCGGGAACACTTGGCGCGCATGCAGACACTAATTGCTAGCTAGCGGGTTATCTCTCCTCAAACTCTCCCTTGCTAATTCACTTACTGTTCCAGTTGCTCCACCCACCCAATCCTCCCAGAGGCCCCATTCCCATTGTGTTTCCATTAGCTTATCTGGAGGCCCGTTTGTTGTTGTGCTAATGGGATGCTCCTCCACAGTGTCTCCTGTTTACCCATGGACCATTATGTTATGGGAAAACACGTGGCCACAAGGCGCCTATTTCTCCTTTCCCTTCTCCTCAGCCTCGCCATCCACTTCACCCCATCCCTTCGCCCCCTCTCTTTCCCTCACTCTGTCGCCCCCTCCCTCTCGATCGCTCCATCTTCATCCTTTTCCTCATGTTCTAGTCCTTCTCGTGCCTGTCAATGGTGGTTACTCCGAACCCTGAGCGCCTGCCTCCCGTATCCGTCCTCGCTGGTCAACAGGATGTTTAAAACATGGATTCACAGGGGCCGCCTCAGTGGTTCTCCACAGCGGGCACGGGCCGACTCCCCAGTGCCCACCTGCCATCTTGTCACTTTGGGTTGGCGCCGGCGAGGGACCGAGCACGTCTATCACAGGCTCATGCACTCCCACGCGCGCACTCCCGTACGCGCCGTGTCCGTCACCGACCGCCAAGTGTCACTGTCTCGCTGGACGCTATGAAGTGTCCGCCGTTTTTGTTCTCGTCCCAAACGGCTGGCTGGCCCCTACCCCGCTCTCCACCTCCTCATGAATTATTCAAGCTCGCCCTCCTGTCCACTTAAAAGTGGACGAGTCACTGTTCTGGAACGTTCTACAATGTGTGTTTTTACTCAACTGTCTCTGGTTCAAATTGTCCATTTTCCAGTTGTCCATGCTGGCGTGACTGGTCACTGGTATTCCAGTGGGTTAACGGCTTGCTTGGTATCAGCGATATCAGTGCGAAGAGCCGACTTTACAACGAGTCTCTGTTGTCTTGGCAACAGGCTGAGATGAATAAGAGCCTATTTATGTTTTTACTGAAATAGTAACAAATTTAATGTGTGCTTTGCCTGTCCTTTCTCTTTTTATGTCTTCGGCATAATCGCTCCTGTAAAATTTGGATAGTGCATTTTACCTATAGGATACGCACTTCAGTGAAAGGATAGTATATCTAGCTGTCTGGCCAATCTCCCAGTCATAGACTTGTCCCCTGATGCATTTATACAAAACATATGGCTTTGTTTTTCTTCTTTTGCTTCTCTCAAGATCACTAGGATGGGAGATCGTTGAGGCTGATATATAATCCCGAGTCAAGAGCACCACGGCTTGACCCGACTTCGGTGCTTAGAACCCCATCTCAATGGTCGTAAAGCTAAACTCCCATTATATCCGGCCATCTTGGCTCTGAAAGACCCGTCTCGGGAGAACCAGTTTCATTTCATCCCATTGCTTCTAATTGATGTGTATATGCTACCGTACACTTGACTAAAGCTCTTTCCTTGGCGACTTGCAAAGCTCCCTCTTTGGTGCATGATCTGGCCCCAGTGCCGGAGGTTATCTGAAGTCTGTGAATCAGTGTGGAGAATACAAGACTTTCCTCTGTTGGGAGCAGCCCTTTCAAACTGAAACGCGCACGGACGCACGCACGCAAGCGCGCACACACACAGCACTTCTAAATGCCACAGGCTGTTTTTGTTTTGTCTGTTGGTTGGCCTGATCTATAGGATCCTCAAGAGGCTGGTCCTTCATATTGGAGTGGAGAGGCGGTGAACCCCGGCTTCACAATGGCTGAGGCCCCAAACCGTCGCATTTCAGCACACAGATAAGACTTTCTTGCCCGCGTTCCAGACCCTGTAGTACCCTTTAAAAAACGATTTAACCTATGTCCTTTCCCCTAAACTTGAATGTGAGCCTAACCTAAACCTAACCTTCAGTAGCCTTTAGTAACATTAATTCTAACACTAAACCTAAACGTTGCCCTATGCAACTTAACACCACCTATTGGCAGTGAGTTGTTAATCGGTTCTATAACTCCATTAGGATCTGACACTATCATTGCTAACTACGAGCATACTGACCTGTTTGAAGCAGTGTCACCTCCCACTGTTGATGCTGGAACAATAAACAACAGTTTCATATGGAGTTAAAGTTGATGGGTGCTTTCCATTTCTACCAAACACAGAATAAACAAAGTAAACCGCTAAACCAATCCAAACGTCATCTGGGCTATCTATTCCGTTAGATGCATTGCCATATTTCAGAGACCCGTTGATGGCTATCAAGCGTACGTGAAAACCATACTTGTGCTAGCTGGCGCTAGCTGGAACAATATTTTGCAAACTTCAACTAGTTTGCACAGAGCTAAATTGAGTTAAAAGGCTATATAATTGCTTCCTCCAAGCAATATTTGCTTATGCATTAGGTTTGGTCAAACAACCCACAGTGCATGTTAGTATTTTGTAAAATTTTGCAGAGAACACCAGGTTGTAACACTATTTCCCAGCAAGAAATTGAATCATGGAGTATCTTCACACACAACTTAGCAGGTCAGCTTATTGTCTCCACCAAAAACTTGAGAAACCTTCTTTAAACATATCTGTGTGCTTATACAAATAAACAAGAACATTGAAAGATTTTCAATGTCATTTTGTTTCTCCATCATCATCAATCTAGTAACTTACACATTGATTTCATGACTATCTAGCCAACTAGCTAAATGAGGTAGCATCACTGTTCATACACTTCAGCTCTTTTGTTTTATGCTCACGATCCTTCTGTATATTTTAGTTTCTGGAGCGTTCAGAGTAGGCCACATGAACACAAACAAAGTAATTGGCTTCCACCTCACACACCTTCAAGGAAGTTCAAGCTTAAGAACATCCCGTCATTCTACGTTTTACTTGTAACCATGGCACTGGGGATAGTGTCAGTCCTGACACAGTGCCAGAATCTCTTCTTGAATGTTAACTGATGGTATGTAAGGATGATATCGGAAATGTTTTATTGAAAATGCTACATAGGGCACCTTTAACCACAAGCCTACAAAATGGTATTGTGTACAGTGAGGATCAGCAAAAAAGGCCCTCACTTTCCCAAATGTCCTCTTAAATAGTATCAATATCAAAGTAGTCCTAACTTTGATAGCAGTTTGAACACACACACACACAAGAATGAACACACCCCTATACTATCCAACGCACATCAAAATGGAATGCCCGGTTGCCCACTTTAATAGTAAAGGCAACACACACGGCTGCCAAAATAAACCATTATAATTTCAAGCCACAGCCCCCATTCCCCCTCTGTGCTACTTAGTGGCTCATGGTGGTCTTGACAGCATTAGCAGACCTACATTTGAAGGTACGTGTACGCACGCACACACACGCACGCACACACACCACAATCTTCATAACCAATCATTATTCCCATCCCACCCCAGTAGAGTTAAGCCAAGCTCTAATGCCGAATTCTGCAGGGCCCTCTCTAAGCAATATTGACTGTGCACTATGTGTCTTTATTCATGGTTTGTTTATTGGATATCCATTTGGAACAGCGGTGTTATCCCTGTCTACTGAGATATGCCAACCTGTATCCAGACATTACTTCAATAACCCAGCTGGATTCAATGTATTTTTTTTTTCCTGGTTATTTATATGGAATTTTTTGGGGGGTAGAGGAAAGTTGGGCAGGGAATCATATTATTTTCTTGGTGTCACGACTTCTCTCCTGGACAGCCGCACATCATGGACGTCGGTGTGTCTGTTTGGGCCAGAACCAATATTCAGAGGACTTAATACAGCCTCGCATGAATATCGAAATATCATCAGGGACAACATTTTCAATAGATAATTGTGAATGAAGAATCTCCCACCTACAGTTATTCTGCGCAAATGTGCACCCTGTGGCCTTTGTCAGGAGCAATCAATTGGACTTCGTTACTTCCTCTTAGGAGGAGCGATCCAGATGTGCTTTTATATCTACAGTATTCATATGAGCGATTCCTAGCCCATACATACGTATATCCATTCCCAGCAATTGTTTTGAAAAGTAATTTGTATTTTTGTTCTATTCGGTCGTTCCAATGTGCTTCAAATACTTCAATGTGTCTAAATCCCTGTTTTTAATATATTCATTTTACTCTGAAATACCCAGACTATATTACCACACATTGTTATGGCCTTTGAAAGGCTCAGTATGACTCTGTGGGTGTTAGGGAAACCATCTTACAATCAAACAGACCTGATTGACAGATGGCCTGCCGCCTGAAGCATGTCCCTGGACCCCGCTTAACTGTCATTGGGTAATTATGATAAAACCAGCCTTGTGACATCATGCTGTTGTCCATAAAGCTAGTTTACAAAAAAAATCTAAAGAATGATTCACCACACTACACCAGTGTATGGTGTGTGGAATCAACTCGGCATGGGATCCTCTCTGCGGATCACAGGCAATACAGCAGCTCTTTCACATTTTCCCGCAGATTAAACAGTCTGATAATACGGAGCAGGTGCGACTAGGACACCATGCCAGGTAACGCTGAGCTAGATTGAGCCAGCTGCTCTGAAAGCTTAGCCGATGCGGGGGAGATGTCAGCTGGGCCCAACATGCAGCCCTGTGGGACACCCAATACCGCCTCCGCAGTTCAGGGGGTAGGGGTCCATCCACATCGCTTTTGGATAAATCGGATTCCCGTCGGCAGTGACCTTCACTGTGCAAGTGTGATTGTGTGCGTTTTTTGTTGGCTCTTGACAGGTCTTTGCCTGCGTGTGGACCTCCTGAGCGTGATTGTGGCAATACCATGATCTAGTGAAGGGCTGTCGCGCGCCATTATTCTCTCTCGAGAACACACACAGACAGACACACACACACACACACACAAACACACACACACAAAGTGGTTCAGGGGCGTCACCTCATGTTTTAAAGATGGCAGCTGGGGCTGGTAGATTTCCTGTCTTGTCATAAGCTTTTGGTATTGGACTCTGCCTGCTGTTGAGGGTTATCGACCATACACCCAGCCCACACACACCGCGGCAGGCTTCACCGCGAGCACCATCCTCCCTCCCCCCCTCGGTCACCGCGGCCTGTCCGATAGATAATTGACTCTCTGTCTCCCCCTTCCCCTCCTTCCCTCTGTCTCTTACCCACAGGTATAAAGGACGTGATTTATTTGTCAGACAAGTACCACGACACCCCTGAAATGACTGCCTCCAGACGGCTGCTTAACTTGGCAGGGATCGAATACAAGTGAGTCTCCTGAGCTGTTCTCTCTCTCTCTGCCCCCCCCCGCCCCCCACCTCTGCGCGTGTTGCTCCTCGACTGAGGGGACGGAGGGTGGGATGTGGATATGACTTAATTAACATCTGCCAGGCGGAGAGGGTTGACAGGCCTGCGAGTTCTGGTCCAAACAAACGGAGCCGCGCGCCGTCGTGGGGGGGCGGGGGTTAAGGTCATGCATGCTCGTGTTTCTGGTTTCGTTGCGGGCCTGTGGGGTTAGGGCCAGTGTGTGAAGGTTGTTTCAGGGGCGTAAACCTGCCCGATAACCATCCATTCTGGGACCACTATGGGGTCAGTATCTTCCCCCTGAATCAGGCCCCTGCAGCCAAGGATAACTACATGGCCTCAACACGCGGTCAGTGGTGGGTTGGGGGGGGGGCGTAGGGAGGAGATCGGAGGAAGGTCGAAGGGGGATGTTAAGTGATGTAATATGACTTTTTGAGATCTCAGTAAACCAACAAGTATCTTGAAATATATTAGAGGCTGTTGGTAAATTCTACGGGAATGGTGGTTTGTTGTGTTTATTTTATCATGTTTAGTGTGAAGTCTGAACGATCGGCCTTTGGCACTGTTGTATGATTTGTTTAACATTGAAATGTGCAGCAAAACATGCCAAAGAAAATGACTTAATCCTAAACGGTAGTATTTAAATGGATGTTAAACTAAACCTGGTATTTCTGTACGCAAAACTCGTTGCACTTAATTCATTTCAGTAAAAGCATTTTGTCATCATTACTCACCAATAGTCACCGTTAGGAGGTTTGAGTTCTGTTTCCTGGAAAGGTAACGCTGACTAAGCGACACCTTCAACATCATTTCCCAGGATGCATCTCCTTTTCATGTAAGTTCTTAAGTTAGCAGACATTACTATTTGATAGTGAGAGATACTCTGAACCACATTGTACTGAATGTTAATTTTCCCTCCTGTCACCTTCAGGCTAATCATGTTAAACACTAAATAGTGCCTGATATGAGACAGTCCTGAAATGTTAAAAGAAACTCATGTCATGGCAGACAAGTAATATTTCCCATCTTTTGACGTTTATAATAAGGGGTTAATGAGGCCAAATGAGATCCAGGTGTATCTTAGACCTGACACCTTTGGTTGTGTGACTCATGTGGGTACAACAGCCACCGAAGTGCTGTTAGGCTACAGGGTATCATTCCTGAATAGAACACCTGCCTGATACCATGAACCAATTTGTTATTGGGCTCATTCCTGGAATAGGAAATGAGATTTTAAATGAGTGTAAGACTGCATTTGATTTTCATTTGATTTCTGCTGTTTTTTACGCCTGGACCCTTCAAGTTAAGTGAGAGCTTTAGGCCTTCGTGTTTAAAAGAAAAGAAAAGAAAAGTTATTCAACTGGAAAGCCATCGAATACCTGCCTGGCAATTATAGCAGTGTATTATTTTAGAGTAGGCTTTGACAGGTGTTCTTGTATGGTTAGGCTAGTATGCTAATTGGCACACATCTGATAATTTGAACCAGCGATATGAACCAATATATTCTATTGAAAGAGGCGTGTCTCTAATGTATTTACTACAGCTAAGAGAATATATTACAGCAATTATATCATACAAATGCTTAACTCTTCAGAATAAAACAAATAGTAGCCTTCATGAAATAATGATATTTTGGCCAATTGAACTAACACCAACCGTTTACACTCTTAATCTTTTTCTGCGACTGTCTTTGTTCAGGTCTAATGACACCTTTTATTATGCAATCTGAAAATGAAGAACTGCCAAACAGACAAGGAAATGTTTTTCCTCTCCTACCACATCAAACACTGTCTAGCTCTCACAGCTTTCTCAACTGTTGTTTATCAGAGGTGCTTGTTTTGTTGCTAGCTTAAACACGCCTCCCCTGCCAATAACAGAATAACCGTGCATAGGACGTGTTCATCAAATTCAGTACAAAACCCATGCAAAATGCAACATTATCGGCTGCCCCATCGGCACATTTCAACTTCCTGCAGTAATGTTTAGAAAGGAGGTTCGCCAGGCCACACGCGCCTCAGCCATTGACTGATAACCCACCCCTGCTAACGTGCACTCTGTCAACGCACACTTTAAGTGTACATTATTGGTCGAATTCCCATTTGGAGTGCATTAACAGATTTTCGGATCACCGGCGTCATCCAGTTGAGTGTCAAGTGAGATAAAGCCAATACTAACGAGGGTGTAATGAGAAGCGCAAACCTTGTTTCTGCATACTTATTTAGCTCCGTATTCCCAGTAGATTGGTTATTCCACCGCAATGAGATGCGCGCACGTGCATTTCACATCAAACGGCGCGCACACGTTGCGTCAATCCGCTCGTACACGCCACATATAAAAATAACGAAGCTATTTCCTCACGTCCTTGTCTGCAGGTGCGCGAACAAACAGACCTTTCTCAAATGTATTCCCATTGTGATGTCCTTTTACTTTTAATGAGCTGTTTACCAAAGTATATCCCGCTCATTTGAGAAAACACACACATCATAGAAAGCATGGACATCTCCCATCCAGCCATTACTAAACCTCATGCCCACTACAGTCACTATATATAGCATTGCTGTTCAGGTGGGTAAATACTGTCCTAATACTCTCCTCCGCGTCAGATCAAATGAGACCGTCAGAGACAGTAAGCCAGAAGAGACGTAACCGAGAATGAGCGTCCCAAATGCCGCCTTATTCCGTACGTTGCACACTACTTTATGGCTCTGCCCGGGGGGGGGTATGGTTGAACGGAGTGCACTCTGGGGAATAGGCTGCTTTTTGAGATGCACACCTACACTCCCATGAGTCCGTGAAGTTGTGTTCACACGGTACATCTGACTGTGCGGGTGTCCAGGTTAACCCCTCTAGCGCCTTCCTTTGTGGATATTCTGTACACGCTCACACGTACACATACTTATACATGCGCGCACACACCACACACCTTTTCAGGTTGTCCTCTAGCTGAAAATATACTTCCTCCTACAGGTTCATAACTATTTTATTTATCTCTGCCTCCCTCTTTCCATCTCCTTACATCTCTGCAGTCTCTCTCTATTGTGTGTGTGTGTGTGTGTGTGTGTGTGTGTGTGTGTGTGTGTGTGTGTGTGTGTGTGTTTTTCTATTGAATCTCATGCCCCAATTGCAATTTCCAGGGACCTTGAGAGAAATACATCTATGTATTACTGCATGAATATAATTCAATGTATTTACATGGAAATCATTTTTAATTGTGCGGACTAAAATGTAACTGCCCAGAGCAACTGTGTTGCTTGTTTAATTATTTATTTGTATTTTATTTTTTTGAACATTATATTTGTATTTTATTTTTGTTTTTGTGAACTGTGCGGTCAGTTGTGAAATGTTACTCGACCGGGGTTTTGCTTTGGGCTGACGGAGTCTTAGGTCTTGGGATTTAAAAGCAGGTGAAGGTATTCACTCTCTGTGTTTTGTGCGTGTACCCAACGTGTCTCAGTCTTCCTGGAAATCCATTATGGCTGTATTGAGGTAGCATTCTAAAAGCAGAGCCGGGCTTTTAGTGTGTACTGCTCTGGTGGACTCACTGACTCGCTGGAGTGCCTCTGCTTGGGCACGCCAAGGTGTTAATATCCCTGTGCAGTCTTTTTAATTAGAATTTCAAATCATCACTTCAATGATGTTTAATTTATAGAGTGCATTTCCTACGCTCCTAGCACGTAGGGCAGAAAAACAAAATGAAGAAAAGTCAATACAACGATGAATAGAAGCACAATTCCTCAAACAAATTAGTTACTAATGCATGATATTGACTTTAAGCAAATTAAGCAATCAAATATTAAAAACTAGTTTGAGCAGCCTTGTGGCCATTCTTCTGAATGGGTTTCAATCCAGCCCATTGCTCTTTCAGCAAATACTCTTGTTTTTCATAACTGTCTCTATATAATAAAAGCGAAGATGCTGCAATACCTACATGGCAGCCGGAGTCAATAATCAGCAGCTGTCTCTACGACAAAAACTATTTGTCAACTTTAAAATAATATCAAAATAATACACTTAATATATATTTGAATGCTGATATTTTAGCTTTTCGGAAGATCAGTTAACTGTTAACTGTATTACTCTGTGATTTATCGTATTACTGTATTTTATATTGTATTAAACTTAATACAGAATAATAGCACAGTAGAAACCCAATAGTTAACTTCTAGAAATAAGTAGTTACTGTCATAGACTTGTACTTTTTCTATAACGTTTTTATGGCAATTTAAAAAATGAATGAATGTACTGTGAAATATAGCTACCAATGTTCCCTGTAAGCTGCTCTGCTGCTCAGAAGAAATGCCAGCTCGCTCAGACCACCAACTTCAATGTTTTCGGGGGCATCTAATCAAAAGTATCAGAACCTTTTTGATGCAATGTAAGTCTTTCTGGATAAGAGGATCTGCTTACTGACTAATGTCAATAAAACATGCCAGTCCTGACCAGGCAGGCTCTCTCTCTGCCTTTAGCAAATCACAGCAGCGTAAAATACGTTAGAGCATTATCTAGTCAGAGTGATTAGGCCATGTCAACAAGGGAAAAGTCAATAAACCTCACTGTTCTGGCTCTCGTTTTGCTAGCAATGACTCTGCTCATAAAGCACATACTAGAGGAACCTTCCTTTCTGACTGCAGCTCCCATGTCATCGATGCCCCTTCGTTTGATAGACCCGAAAGAAATGCTAACTGTAGATGACATTAAATACGATCAGTATGAAGGAGAGAGGTAGTCGAGTGATTCTGCTTTCAACATGGCTATTTCTTGTATAATACTTAATAGCTGGAGGCAGCTAACGTAATGAAAACATAATGCCCAGTTAGTTGACTACAAAGCAAGGTGTGTGTGTGTGTGTGTGTGTGTGTGTGTGTGTGTGTTACCCTTATTGAGGAGAAAATGAACTTATATTTTTGAATATTATTATTGCTGTGTGTATTGTACATATAGGCATTCCTGAAGTACTTGCATTTATGTTCCAATTTTGAAGCAGTAACTCTAAGACCGGTTTATGCCTTTAAATAGGTCAATAAGCAGAGTAGCCTACATTGCTAGGTCTCTATGGTAATTGTATGGTTGTTTTCAGTGGCCAATGTGTCACATACTAACCAGAATAAATGTTGGCCTGCATTTAACACCACGTAAAAGCTACTGTGAGCCACATCATTTCAAAGAAAATACCAGAGGATTTGCTCCCCCAGTATAGTCTGTAGGCCTCTCTTGTAGTCGTAAATGACTATCTGGACCTGTTATAGTGAGTACTGTCTAGAATGACTGTGGTAGGTGGGCTTTTAAGAAGCAACTTCATGAAGACCCCAGAAAGGGTATTGGCCTGTCGTTTAACTGCAGTGATGGTAGCTGCACTGTACCAGCAATGTCTGTGTCCAGGACACGTCCATACTCCATATACTGCACTGCCTTTCACCAGGGCCAGTTGATTCAGAAGCGCTTCACTGTGTAGGGAATAGGGTACCATTTGGGAGGCCTCCTGGGGTGCAGGGCGCAGCTTTTTCCAGGGCCCTCGAGAGTGAGCTATGTGCCCTAGTAATAAACCAGATCCATCTGACCATCTATCCAGGCCTCGTGACATGTAGTTATACAGCCTCAGGATGTTCCAGGGAGTGCAGGCATCGGGACAGAAAGACAGAAGGTAGGGATGTCTGGAAATGAACGAGGAATGAGAGAGCGGTGGTCTAGTCCCTGCTGGTGTGAGGAATGGGGAGAGAGCGGTGGTCTAGTCCCTGCTGGTGTGAGGAATGGGGAGAGAGCGGTGGTCTAGTCCCTGCTGGTGTGAGGAATGTGGAGAGAGCGGTGGTCTAGTCCCTGCTGGTGTGAGGAATGGGGAGAGAGCGGTGGTCTAGTCCCTGCTGGTGTGAGGAATGTGGAGAGAGCGGTGGTCTAGT
>JACXGJ010007047.1:0-31919 GCA_016801105.1 Esox niger | reverse complement strand
ACACACACACACACACAGACACACGCACACACAGACACACACACAGACACACACACGCACACACATAAAAACACACACACACGGACAGTCAGACAGACACTTAGGTCTGCTTTAGGGGGGAGAGGGAGTTACATGCTAGAGATCGCCCCCCTGATTACAGACCACTCATTTGTTATGCTCTCTGGCAAATCAGTGGCGATTCATATGACAAATAATAGAGGGAAAAAATGACCAGCTGTCCCGGTGTGATGTGTTAATTTCCTGACAGTCTCAGCACTGAAACCAATTACTGATTTAAGGGCAAGGAGAGTTAGGCCCTCTGCAGTGGCTAATTAGGCTCCTTCAAGACTAAAGAGATAAAAGCAAAACAAGAGGAGGCAGAATCAGGCAGGTAGTCAGAGAAGCTCCAGGAAACAGACAATCCCCCAGTCTCTCTCTTCTCTCCGTATTTCTCCCTCTCTTCATTTCTCTCCCTCTCTTTCCCACTGTCGTTCTTTATCCGTTGTCTTCGCTTTCTGAAAATTGTACGCTCTCTGCGTTTTCCAAACCCACAGATGGCATTCTCCTCGCATACTTCCTGTCTTTTCGGTGTCCGTCTGTGGTTTTCCGTCTGCCCCTCCCACCCGGCCCCCAAGGACCAACCCCAAGGGACCCAGCCCGGAGAGGAGGGACAGCGATGGACCCAGCGGGTCGGTGTTTTGTACAGTACAACGCAGATCATTTGGAAATATTTATTGGCTTTCATCCGTGACCTGCCGGGTACGCGGGGCTGAGCGCCCTGTAATTGGGAGGCTCACAGCGCCTCTGGGTTATTTCAATGGCGGGGCTCTTTGTCCCTGCCCAGCCTAATCTGCTAATAATACCTTTGCATAATGGTGTCAACGGCCGTGCATCATGAGTACACCAGGCTGTAGGCCTTGGATCCTCTGAAGAGAAGCAGAGCAGGCTGCACGGTGGGTCTGGAACTCAGGTGACAGCGAGGAGACAGATCATGAGCACACTGTAAACCTTCAAAAGGTTTTCGATACATACAGTATTATGATGTTATGGACTGTTTGTGACCCAACGCTTCTGTATTGTACTGATCTACAATACATGCAAACCCATAAGTTTGGGTGTGTGTGAGACAATTCATTTTTAAACAGATCTCCATAAACAATAAGAATAAACGAATAACCTAACCTTATTAAAAAGTAACTGATCGAAATATATTTCTGACTTTGCTGAAGATTAAAGAAAGAGCAGGTGTAATGCCAGGAAGAGATATGGATGGGCAACGTGACTATAAGGAATTGGTCCGTGAATTGATGTCATAAGCAAATGGATTTACTTGAAATTAAGAAATGGAGGATTGAATTAAACAAGTCCCAGGCTTAAGTTACATGGAATTAATTAACAGGGATTCAAAATCTAGACATTGGAAGGTTTAAGACCAACCCCTCTCTGCCAAGATGGACATACTACTTAATTCCATGGACAGGACACAGGAGAACAGAGCCATTTCACCTCATAACATCTGACCTGTTGATATTCAGAAGGCAATAACTGACCAACCGCAGATTGAACCAGAAATGATCCATTAGACCTGATCAGTCAACATTCTCATAGTGGTCACATTTAATCTAGGCTAGGCAGAACATAGAGGGCAGAATTCCTGGGGCTGATAAAACCATCGCTTACATCCCACATCCATACAGCTGGCTTCAGAGTTTTCATCAGAAAGCTGTTATTGTAACACATTTAAACAATAGACACTCCTCCGGATACTTAATATAATATATGAAGAAAGAGAGAGAGGGACATTCCATTTTCAGAAATGAGGGAGGCTTGACCAACAGGTCGTCTTTTGTCTCCTGTGTGTTGGGCCATTTGTAATGTGGCCAGAGGTGAAAGGTCAATTTAGTGCAGGGTCTGCGCATACATTGGTAAATAAAAAATTATCATAATCTAGAAACCAAAAGGGCACTTTTAATAAACAATTTGTTTAATATGCGTGTGTGTTTGATTATGATATGTTAAGTTGAATGCAAAGGTAAAAACGCTGAGTGAGTTGTGGCTGCTTGGCCTTCATCAAGGAGTGTAAGGATACGATACAATGAGGACTAATAAGAACCCCTTTAAGTCTACAGAGATCAAATTATGTTTGGATTTCCAAATTAGTGATTTTCTCTTCATTTCTCAAAGAATAGTTTGATTCTATAGCAATTGTACTGTTTGGAGAATTGTAAAACAAACCGGGAGAAAAAAAAAAGATTTCATTATTTTTAAGTTGATAATTAATTTTAATTCCTTTAGATCAAATGCAGAGACTATCCCCAGAGATGTCCTTGGCTAGTTATTGTGCACAGCCTTAAAAAACAATCCAATTGGACTGAAGTAAACAATATGTTTTCATACATTTGTACTACGGAAAAGCAAAAGCAGTTGTTTGAAGTGCAAAAATGAGTAGTGCCCATTTAGTTTCTGAACAATAAGTAACCTGTTTACTTGTTAGGTGTGTTACGTCACTTTGTTTCACGCTTTCCAGACGCCGTTTCAGGGGGATTTTTGGGAGGTCATAAACACACGTTTGCAGTATTCGTTAAAACTCAGAAACATGGTTTGGTCTAACCTGCAGTAATTGCATGCAAATGGTCCGAGGGCAAATACAAGCTATCCTGTTTGGCCCTTGGTGCGTAGCGCATTACCTCTTTCAGTTACTGTGGTTACACAGTAGCATGGATGTCCTGCAGTGATTTAATGAGAGGGCTCGGGTTGCCAGGTCATGAGTTGCCAGTTCACAACATGTACACGTTTACCGTTACTCAGATCCTCAACCGACCGTGTTTTGAACATGTACCTTAAAATAATAATTCTAGCTAATTACAAAATGTCTACAAAACACTTTGATTGTATACATCTGTTGACAAACTGAGTTAGGGATTTTGAAATGAAATTGGGTTGTTATTACTCATAGTTCTCTGTCTGGCTCCGGTTCAGTGAAAACCCTTGTTGAAATCATAATATGCAGGGTTTTGCCAATTCTGGCAGAGTGCCCCCCACACTAACTATGTAGATGTTCCAGGACTGTTTGTCAAAAATGTCGACAAATGAAGCTCTCTGGAATGTTTATTTTTGCTCTCACTCAGTCATTACATGGAAGATTTCGGAAACATTTTGTATGCGTTTATACCTAATACACACACGCAAGCACATTGGATATATTCACTGCACATGATCACAGACACACAAACTTCAGAACTAACCTTTATAGTCCAACATTTTCTTGATGCAGAATCATTGAAAGTAGTTTTTTTTCTTTTACTTGAGGCCACAATTCAGTCATGTATTCTCTAGTGAATGTTGGATATGATCTCGGTACGGGAGGATTTTCTGACATCCAGGACGGTAGTTTTGTCTCTCGTCTCATTGGTTTTCTAGAAGCCGGGCTTTCCGATGACGTATTGGCATTATGCTTCTTGTATATTGGTGACCTATATGGGGGCAGCCAAGTCTCAGTCACACCCTGGCTACTCCTAAAAGACTGCAGCGGGTCAGTAGCAAACATCTGCATTCACACGCACAAACCGTTCCCCACTCTTTTCTCATTTTTCCCTTGGTGCCCTGTAACGCCCGCCGTTGCGCGGCTTCACGCGCGGTCGCAGACAGGCCGATCATCGGTTGATTTATGGCGCTGACCGCCGCCTGCATCTCTCAGGCTAATGACACATACACTAAAGTCATTGATTTGTATGAATGGCCTCCGTTCTTCATCTATCACAATTTAATGGAAGAGTTTGCAATGCAGAGGCAGAGGGGACACTGAGCACCCTGTCAGAGGGGGAGGAGCAAGTGTGGTGGTGGGAGGAGGCGGGTGCGGGGGCTCGGGGGCCCCCCTCCCCCCCTGCCCCCCCGCCCCCCAGTCATGAGTCATTTGCTGCTTCTTTAACATATACTCTTCTCTGTTTATGTAAATGGCCCTGAACCAGGATGCTGTGTTCAATAAAGCAGATAATGGCAACAACAAGGTGCGTTCCCCGGAATTACCTCTGGTCTGCAGAGGGTTTAGGAAAAGGGGACGGAAGGGGGATTCAGCGAGGAGGCTTTTGCCAGTCCTCCGTCTTAGATCATCCCGTTTTCCCAGAATGGAAATCAGAACGGAATAAAGCGCGGCATATTTACGCACGCAAGATGTGGAGTCACGGAAGCCTCGGCTATCGACCAGGTGGAATATCATATGACGCTGGGTCAGGGTTGTGGAGAGAAACATAGGAATCCGTTAGCATTTGTCATCTGATGGCTGTAGCCACAGACCTTACTTCGTGGTTTCAAACAACATGGTGGTCGTAACAGCGGAATCCGTGACGGTTCTCACCATATGAGAATGCCTCGATGTCGCCTCGGAAAAGAAGATACAATTTGTTTGACTTTGTGGTAGTTATTATTTTCAATGATAGTTATTCGTAGAACCTCAGACGCAATGTTTTGCCTTAGACAATGTGCGAGACAGTCCCTCACACACACACACGCGTCATCAATTTTGGAAACACACACACAACACCCTGTTGCGTCCCTACTGGGTTCGTGTGTGTCTATTCACATCCCCCTCTCACAGGAAATGAGGAGTTTTGACCCGGCTGGTGTTAAATCAGTGTGAGAACAGGAAGAACCGTCCAGGAGGGAAACAAGATGGATGGCTCTTGGGAAGGGCTCTTAGAACTGATGTGAGTGTGCAGTTCTAAAAGTACAACTCGACCGCTAAGTAGACCACATAACACCATGTCAGCAGCAAAGCCAGATCACGTCACTAGGTGCTCGTCCCGTAGCAAAGTCGCCCACCCACATGACCCGCTTTTAACTGATTACTAAGTCGAATGTTTCCATTGACGGATCAACATGTTGTTTTCACTGTGAGCTGGCTAACTCTTCATGGCCATTGAAGCAACAATGGTCTCCTCAGTGATCAGCCACCTAATCAGTTAATGATGTCAGGACATGAAGAGAGCCGCTCCCCATAAATTTACCAAGTGGTGATGTCTGGGTTTTAGTGCCTCCTTACTCTTTCCACTCCACGCATCAGTGAATAAAAGTCAGACGCTTTGACGCTGCGGTCTGGCAAAGACTTCCTGGTGCATCAACTCTGCCACTAAACCTCTGACACCGTGTTGTCCTTAAGTCCCTGACCCTTTATTGACCTTTCACTCTTCTTAATACATGCAACGCACTCAGACCAGTTGATATGAGACTGCCTGGGCTCCTTTAGAATCAGTTGGTTTATTCAAATCCTGTCGGTAGGAAACTAGCTGAAAATACAACGCAGATGATGTCATGAGTCGTGTGTTACAAGACTATATTCAATTACGGAAGATATAAACAAATCTGTCAGTTATGTTAATCAAAACCATGACTTGTTTCCGTAAACAATAACAAGATGAGGAACAGGAAGGGGGTCACCTGTGCTTGGAATGTCCGTGTTGAGCTGATGTGTCTCTCAGCAGATGTTTTCTTACCTGGAAAGGAAATTACAAGGGTTTTTGAAAGTGTGATGGAAAATCTGTTAATTCGATTTGACATGGTAAAATATCTCAATCTAATTTAGAACGATGAACGGCAGACCGCTATCACTGATTGAAAATGAATTACAGGAAACATTACGTGAAAAGGAAATATGTGCAAGTAAAATGTTCAAGTTCAGTGTTGCCTATTCACGTGGGTGAAGATGTTCTCAATTAAAATTGAAACCAGCTGTGTGCTACGCTTACCATCACCAACATAGAATAATATAATGAATTCTCGCTCAGAGCTTGAGGAAGGTAGATAAAATTTAAACAGCGTGATTGCCAAAGCCTTCAAACACGTCTCCAGGATAATAACGAGACGTCATGCCTTTAAACGGTCAGCTTTAAAACGAGGGGAACATTTGTCATTTAAGCGTCTCTCAGTTGAAGGCGTCTGTCAGTACTGGCTCCACTCACACAGACGGATCCAATTACGGGGACTGGACATCTCTAACAAGGTGCGAGGAAAAGGGTTCCTGGACAAACAACGTCCACCAATAATGAGAGGCCCTCATTTGAGTGATTTGAGTGTCTCTGAGCCCAGGGATTGATTCTGCAGCAAACGATCAGAAGTACCTTTTTTTTCTCCCAAATACACACTGTATCCAAACAAGGAATTTATTTCTTCTTTTTTTTTAGCAAATGTTCCCAAGGCACGTATCAAGCTCAGGTGCTGAAGCACAAAACTTTCTTTGGCGTACACAGCCTAGCCCTCAAACTTTAGCAGGAGATTATTAATTATGCCTGAGCCAGGTCTGTCAATACAAAAGATACAGGACGCAAAAAAATAATAATAAACAAGATGGCACAAAAAACTTTCAGAAGTGGCTCATTTCGCCTCATTCACTCGCATACTAACCAAAGCATGGATTATCAATGTGCGCCGTGATCAATGCTCCAGGGCCTTGTGGATTCCATTGATTTCTCAACTCCCAGATTTCAGCGTGGCTCTTCATCAACAAAAGTACTTTGTCCTTCCCAAATAATCAGATCGAAGGGCCCCATCCCCTGAGAGAGCCGATTCTAGCACGGCAGCCACTCTGCAGTGGCTCTGACTTTGTCAGACCTGACCCCCAGGGGCAGTGCATTTTGCTGCCCTCGCTGCTTTCCGAGAGCAAGAGATGCACGCTCAACAAATGACTCCACATTCAATGCACATGTATGAATACCTAAGTCAAACGGCGCATACAAATCAATGCATCATAACGCTCAACAACAAAAAAAAGGGCTTTTCCACTTCACACAAATTGCACTAAAGTTTATTCACATCCCTAGCAGATGCTTTGTTAGAAAAATATGATACTTTTTTCGAAGGGACATTGTTTGAAATGCTTTAACTAACAGTATTGCAGTATGAAACAGTATACAGTGGCTCTCAAAAATCCACTTTAAACTCAACACGTTTTTTATTGCATCAAAATGGATTCAATTAGGAGTCTGTAATTTCAAAGTCAACAAAATCAGCAATTTGTTTTTTCATTTTTGAAACCCTTATTGGCAGCAGTCAATGCCATGAATCTGTTTGGAGAAGTCTATACCAGCTGAACATAGTTGTTTTTGCACATTTTTCTTTGCAAAATTGCTTAAGCTCCATCCAGTTGGATTGGGGACCTTTGCTGTACAGCAGTTTGTAACTCTTTTTAAATATAGTCTATTGGATTGAGGTTCAGACACTGAGTGGGCCACTCCAGGAAACTGACCTTGTTGTTTTAAACGTGCACCAGTGCAGCTTTAGCTGTGTTTCAGCTCGTTGTCCTGGTGGAAGATCTTCTCCAAAGTCCAATATGTCTAGAAGATTTCAGCTGTTTTTCCTCCCAGAATTTCTCTGTACTATGCTGCATCCACTTTGCTCTTTGATCTTCACAAGCTATCCAGTTGTTGATGCAAAGAAGCATCCCCAAAACATGCTGCCACCACTATGCTTCATGGTAGGCATGGTGTTCTCAGGATGCTTGTCAAAATAACGTTTAGCGTTCACTCCAAAAAGCAAAATTCTGAGTCTTCCATATACCCTTTGGCAAACTCAAGCTGAGATTTTTACATTAGTTTATTTCAACAGTCGTTTTGTTTTTGCCTCTCTTATTTGAAGGTCACTAGTGAAGCACCCGGGCGATTATTGAAGAATGAACAGTGTCCCCCAGCTCAACCATGGAAGACCTTTGGAGTTCCCAATGTACTGGTTACCTCCTGACTTGCACCCCACTTTCCCCCGGATACTCACTTTGAGGCTGTTGTGCCATATTATCTCCATTTGTTAATATTGAACTTTTCTTTATTTTGGGGCATATTCAAAGCTTTGGAAATGTTCTTACATCCTACCCTTTACTGGTGCTTTTCAAGAACAACCTTATTCTGGATATTTTTTAAATATTATTTTGTCTTCATGATGAGGTTTTTGTTAGGAATTCTGCCGTGTCTTCCCCAAGACAAGTATATTTAACCTGGTTAAGATTTCATGGAGTTTGACATTATGAACTTTTTTGTGATGACCAATGGCAAAACCTCCTGATTAAAAGCATTTTGATCATGTCCTAATAAAATGTGGTAAAGTTTAAGTAGGATGAATACTTTTGAAAGTGAATCTCATAACAAACAACACTACATTACCTAACCACCTGGACTAGGTTTATTTAAGATGGAGTACATCAAAAGGAACATTTCTGAATTGTGCTGTTGTTCAGATTTTCAGAAAATGTCCATCAAACCCCCATGCCATTCCTCTTCCTGACTGCCCATGAATGTATCTCCTGTCAATATTGGAGATATAAATAGATGGGAGATGGTGACCATTCATAAATCTAGTTAAATATTTAAAGAGGATATTTGGGCAGTCTGGGAAGGAGAGATGGGAGAGAGAGAGGGACTGAGAGAGGGGTGCTCAAGTTGCGGCTCAATTTGATCAATTGTTCCCGTTCTACCTCTGCACTCAGAAAATGACAAATTGGAATCATGGAATCATCTGTAGTTTATCATCAGAGGGGGAACTTGGAGACTCATGCCAGTATCCTGGTGACAGAAGCTGGGAAAAAGGGCATAGGAACTCTGCCAAATAGCTTGAATGAACAAAGGGAACAGAAGAAATGCAATTGTTAAGACAAATTTGGTATAATTGGTTTTCTTTTGTCAACAGGCAAATCCAATCACGTTGAACCTATGTGCATTGGCACATGCTACAAATCCTTCACTAGCAAAACCATTTTTTAAATCCCAGTTCACTGCAGAAATGTTAACGACGGCTCCATGATTTGTTTTCTTTCTTTAGTGGTTTTACTTTCACACAGAAACAACCTGTGTGCTGTTACGTGGATTAACCGAGACACGTTGACAGGTAGAGAGGTAATGCTGAGAGTGTCACTGAGTTCTCTATGAAAGCGTGCTTCCACAATGCCGTGTCGTCTGAGGGTCTGAGGGTTAGCGGGTGGAGCCGGAGGAGCGGCGCACTGGCAGCGAGACGCTCATTAGAGAACTATTTTAATAAGCTGACTCCGGGCTTGACATGAGAAATGTAGATACCCTCTATATCCTAATAGTTTTGATTAGTTGATATAATTGGTATGCTTTATTGTGCTGCCGAAGTGATAGTAATGTGTGCAAGGCGCTTGAAGTCACCAAAACGATGAGGGGGGAGAGGTCTTTATTTGATTTATTTATCCGTGACATGCGGTGCTGTCTTTGTTTTGGAAGGCGGAGTAATGATGCTGTGGCTTTTTAATTAGGCTTATGTAGAAATGTGTGATGTGATGGTCAGAGTTCATTTTAATAAAAGTGTCACCCATGGAGAAAAAAAAGATTCTGTACCATCAGGCAGCTGACCGTTTGTTCAGTTAAAAAAAGAAGTAAAGTCAAGTTAATGTTGTTAGTTTTCCAAAATCTCTAAAATGTTACAAAATAATTATCAAGATTAACCTATGGCTATTTGCAAGCCATTAATTCTCAGACCAATACCCACTTTCACACTAACATAAAATGTGCAGGTTGTAGTTGTTTTGTTTATGTATTCATTTATTTTTTATGCTTGTTTAAATGATGTACTGCATTCACACAACTGATCCCACAATTTTTTGTTGGTCAATAGGGTAAAAGACAGAAAGATGCTCTCCCACCCATTGTAGATGATATCATTCCCATCATTTATTTGTGATTTTACATTTCAAATGAGGAACCATCCATGTGATCTGAGCAGTCTACCATTTTCAGTAACCCCCCCCGGCTTTCATTTTAGCAATTATGAACCGACATGAGAGTCTTCTGACATTTGTCTATCAACGCCGCTGTGAGTCACAACCCTAATTAGCATCTGAGGAAAAAACCAAAGACGGGAGATAAATTCTCCCTCTGGTGACATTAAATGATCAAGCCTTATGGGTTTCAGCCAGCCATGGAGACAGAACTTCACATACCTCACAAACAAGCACAATGTCTACACCAAAAATCTATATTTCACTAGGCCTCCCATGACCCCCCCCCCCACCCGCCCAGTAATCCACAGTGGGTCCAGCATGCTCCCTTCCCTTCGTGAGCAGTTTTCAGTTGTTGGTATTATTCTAATTTGTTTGTGACCTAATCAGTGTGGCAGCAGTGGTCTGCTGTGGAGATGGATTCTGTGTTCCCTCTCAGCCCAGGGACACAATGTGCACCCACGAGATAGCCGGCGATAAAGTATGTATTCGTTTTTACAAAAGCTCCCATTTTTATACCACTTTCGAAGACAAAGAGACAGAGAGGGGGAAGAGGTAGTGCAGATCTGAATCTACTTACTGTGGTGCAATCCCACACACTGTAACAACACACAGCAATATGGGGAATTCAGGGCGTGTTACTTTTTAAAAAATTTGTATTCTCAATCTCAAGGCCACTTGTTGTAACCAGCCATTTAGTCTTGAGCTTCTTTTCCTCATTTCTCTTTTTCTCCTCTTTTAGTTTTTTTTCTCCACCAGCTGACAAGCCGTGGGTTTTCAGAAAAGAAAGCCAGCATTAATTAAGACAGTGCCAGCTGTAATTTTCTTGGGAAGTAGATTTCTGCACAACTAAAGGTTACGGGGACCTTTTCACTGTCAGAATTTACTACAGCCTGTGAATGTTAATGCTGCTAATGAAGACATGCTCTCAGTCTCTGAACTTAAAAGTACCACCGGAAAGAGGGAGATAGGAATGGGCCAGAGAGGAAGGAAAGAGAGAGGACAGGGAAAACTGGATATGAGGAATACATTTGGAGTTAATGCAGAGTCCAGTGGTATCGTAGTTTTGATACTGAGATGAGCTGACATATTGCTTTGAGACGTTTGCAGTGGTTCTGATAAACAGTCTTGATCCAAAAGTCGGTTCCGGGCTCAATGCTGCAGTGGTACACCATAGGTGAACACATAACTAACATTTTAAACACAACATGTCACATTTTGCTCCCACGTTTTATGAGCTAAAATAAAAGATCCCACATTTTCATTCCTGTAGTTCTGTCACACAGCACAATGCCGCAGATGTCTGAAGGAGCTTGTAACTGTCTGACCATAGACACATAGATCATAGCTGTTACAAAAACTAAAGGATCATTTCTTTACTATAGGCCACCTCCAATGTCATTTTTAGATGTTTTGGCAATACCTCCAGCCAACCTCACAATCCCAGACCACATTTAGCCCCAGCCTGGGATCGCCACTCCAGGTTTCTTCACCTGCAAGGCTAACCAGACCAAACTGGTCCTGCCGAACTGTGGTGCGGCTGACACATCTCAATCAATCAAATTTATTTTATAAATCCCTTTTTACATCAGCATTTGTCACAAAGTGCTATTACAAAACACCCGGCCTAAAACCACAAAGAGCAAACAACAGTAGTGTTAAATTTCAGTGGCTAGGAAAAATTCCCATAGGCCGAAATTTTGGAAGAAACCTAGAGAATAACCAGGCTCAGAGGGGTGACCAGTCCTCTTCTGGCTTTGCCGGGTGAAAATATTAAGAGTCCAAATTGTAATAATTAATAAATTTGAACCTAGTCCAGGTTTGGAAGCATGACCAGATGGACAGGGACAAGGACAGGGACAACCGGGGGGAGGGGGTTCAGCAGAGTGGCAGCTGAAACATCGAAATGCTCGTCGACATCAATAGGGTTGACATGTGCTCTTCACGGAGGATTTCCGGTTTCAACTGTAGCAGGCCGATGGCAGACTTGTATTCCCATTAATGTGAAATCCATAGATTATGGCCTAATCACTTTAATTCAATTGACCAGTGTCCTTTGATGAATTGTAATTGATGCATGTTGCTTTTAAGTTTGTTTTTACTGAGTTTTTAAAAAGGGCCTAAGTGTAAGGTTGACTAATAAACTGCTGAACTGGGACAGCACTGAGACATGCCTGGAGGCTAACAATTTGGAGACGAGAAACAGAATAAAAGATAAACAAGTGAAGAAAATAGCACGGTTACACCCAATCCCAAGTTTGTTATCAGAAATCTTTAAGTTTGGGACATGTTCATGAACGAAGGCCAATGCACGTGATCCCACCATCACATCGACACCAGCGGAAACAGAAAAAGCTCTGTGATGTTGTTGGGATGAATTATTTAAGAAGAAACGAAGCGCTTAGGCTCCAGACAGAAATGGAGCCCATTAGGTGCTGTTATGTGTGTTCACTTAACAGGCAGCTTTGGACAAAAACAATCACCAGAACAAGTGCACACACACACACACCCACACACACACACAGATGTTCATGGTCACTTATGGAAACGCATTCATATGAACCCAATCTCTAAATCAAAAGGCCACCCCTCAACATAACCGCAGCAACAGGCACGCAAAACGGCTAAACGTTTTAGTTGTGCATTTAGAACGTGCTTTGATGTTCTAATTACGACACATTAGGTCATACGGTAACTCTCGACAAAAGTCTAAACACAAGGAATTCATTGTCAGTGGTTACAATGAGGGTCAATGTAAAGGATAGTGTTAAACGGAAGTATAAGTATTTACACAGACTGACTAAGTCCACTTAAAAATCAGTACATCATCCCTACCCAAAATGCCCTAGAAAACAACAAACGTGCCGAGGGGTAACTGGCGCTCACCTTGCCTATAGTGGACGGTAGGAAATTGCATAGCTTGAAGCTTCCGAAATGTCATCAAGCGTATGTGTAATGTTACACCTTCAGCCTTGTCAGCTCCTGGCGTGTTGTGTATTAGAATGACTCGTACACATCCACACAGCGATGCATTACGCACACGTTCTGCAGTGGAAACGCTAGCAGCAACAGTGTCCAGATGCAGTCCGAAGGCCGGATGGGCCAGACAGGGAGGATGACATGGATACAAAGCAGAGCTGTTCAAAAGGCCTTGATTCTTCTAATCCTATCTGCTTACATCTCTAAAAGCAGCAGAAAGGTGAAGGAAGAAAACAAACAGAAAACGGGGAGGGGGAGGCAGAACACTGTAATCAATGACAAGGTCAGGAAGCAGACACGAAGACCAGCAGCGTTCCTGAAAAAAGAAAGTTCTTTTTAACCTGAGGCAAGAGAATAATTTCACATTCTCCTGATCAGTTTAAAAAATCTCCTCTGTCAGTGGCGGCAGATTTATACAAATTAATAGCCTTTAGTGAAAATCTCCAGCGCTTGGGTTATTAATTGTTAAAGTGCATACATTAAACAAAATGAGTAAAAAGTAATTTTAATAAATTATCTTGTCCAAAAACCTTCTCAAAAGGACCATTGGATTCAGAACATGAGCTGTGTTGAATATTAGGGTCCTTCAAAATAATACGGAATAAATACGAGAAAGAGAGAAGAAAAAAAACATCAGGAGGAGTAATGAACAGACTGTCTGACACTATCTCATTATTTTCTAGCCCCTACTCAATTATCTGGCCTTCTACACCTTCCAACAGATCTTTAATTCCTGGCTTACTCTCTTTTTTGAAGATAGCTTTGGCTCATGAGTGAACTACAGGCAGGGCTTCATAGGTGAAAGGGCTACATTAGGAGCTGCTAAGGGTCTTGGGTTGCCAGATACTGTGAAAGGTCTTGGGTTGCCAGATCTTGGTGAGATCTATACACCATGTTGGGGGTTAACGTGAGTTCAATCGACAGGGCTTAACGGGCTTTTAATTAAACCGCGCTTTGGTCAACTGACCATGTTCCCGCAGATGGACAGGTCCTAGTCAACCCAATTGCCTTCTGCCATGGTGGAAACATCATCAAGTGTGTTACGAGAATTATTCATATATATATATATATATATTATTATATAAAGTATATTTGCTTGCTTGCGTTCATATCTGCCGGTATCTGTTGCCATCCACTTATATTCTCTACTCTTACACACTCTGTCTGTCTTTCTCTCCCTCTTTCTTAGTGTCTGTTTTAAACACGCATGCACGCACCATAGACTGAGTGATAGCTACTTGAGGTGTCATCGTTTTCACTCGGGGGAAAGAGGAAAGGAGAGGAAGGGATGTTATTTCCCAAATTTGGCCCCTAGGACAAAAAGAGGCCTGTTTGATATTCATCGAGCCGCAAGTAGCAGGATTGTTGGAGAGGCTGTGAAAATCTATTCACTATGATAATGAACAAATTGTCATACATTCGGCTCTGTCTCCATCTGACAGTGATAGTTATCAGAGAGAGAGATGGAGGTGTGGAGACGGGGGGGTGCGTAGTGGGGGAGTGCCTGCCATCAAACCTGTCTGCACAGTCGTCCCCCACAGCTGCACAGATTGGCCCCGTTACGGGGCTCTGCCTGTTGTTATGAAGGAAAGCCCCCCTGGCATGTATCTCCTATCATGTCAGCGCTTCACATTTAAAAGCTGTCGTCCCTGATTGATACTTAGTATCAAAAGAGCAAAGGAGGGGAGGGAGGGTGTGCGCGCGTGTGTGTGGGTGTGTGTGTTGTCGCTGCCAGCAGCAGTCGGCACACCTGTACCATGTCTCCTCTATGGAATACCTCCATAAACCTAGTAGCACATTTGTGCTCTATATTAAAACAGTACATGTGCCATGAGGACTCTGCAGGTTGGATGCTCTAAGAGTCTTCAGTGTGTCTTATCAACACACCCTAAAAAAAGAATGGGAGATTGACAGTATGGCATGAGTGGAACAGATGGGGGGATTGGCTCTGAGTGACACAGTGCCATGTCATCACTCCGTTTAATGTGCCATATTGCAATCATAGTACTGCCAACCAAGGGTATGGAGGCACTGCAGAGAATGAGAGGACAGAGAGGCAGGACATGGCATCTATTGTGCCCGGGGGGCCCTGGGCATTTCAAGATTAACCGGAACTTTTTCAACAAGATATTACAGTGTCTTGTTGAAATTTTATGTACAATTGACAATGGAGTTAGGAATGTGGCCCTAGTCACCCCAGTAATATGATTGGTCACTTTTAGCACTCTTCATTCTCATTGGTTCTGATCACTGTCAACCGGGCTGAAATTGCTGTGGAAAAGAGTGGGATAATTATTCCATTTGGGTTAAATTTGATGTACACGGGTTCAGTACTGGCCCGGCAACATTGGCAAAACTAAATCCACCAAAACATGAACAACCAGGCATTATCTGGAAGATGGAAAATGATCAGAAAGAGGAACAGACCCAGGAGGAGTTTTACACTTTTACAATTTTACACTGAACAGATTTTTTCAGTCGGTGTCCATAGTATATTCACAGTGAATTATTCATTGTTTAAATTGAGTAGATTAAGTAGAATAATTCAAAAGTAAATACAGTCAATCCTTAAGAAGATGAAATGTTTTTTTTTTTGCATTGTTATAAAAAAATATGTTGTGTGCATACCAAAAGCAAATGCTAAAAAGCTGAATTTCTATTGGTCAGCAGAAGGTGCAACAGCTTTTGTTTCATCGAAAAGCAACACACTCCCTCTCTTCCATTTTGGTTTCATGAAGGCATTCTTTTAAGGTTTTAAGGGTGTGCACTCTTATTCAACCAGGTTATTTTGAGTTTTTTATTGTTTATCTTTCCGATTGTTTTTTTATTGAATTTTTCATGTTATAGGCCAGATTAAAGGTGGAAAAAGCTCTGACATAATTTATCTTTGTTAAATGTATTTACATTGCAAACACCTGGCATTTTAACCGGGAATTTTTATATCGACTGTAAATTGCTTTTTTGTGTGTTGTGGATATCTCAAAATAGGCATGTGGCATTTTTATAGCCGTTTTATACTTGTCAACCAAAACAAAAGTTAAGCTTGAGCAATGTGTTGAAGTTAGAGATATTATAAACATTTTGGGTGATATGATGTATGTTTTCTTCGTTCAGCTCTACTCCAAAAGTATGGATTTTAAATTAGGTGTTAATGTTTGAAATATCTCATCGATGAGGTGGAATGCTGGGAACATTCTCTCCTTGGTTTGCATTTATATTTTTTGGGTCTTTCCTCAAAACCTTTCTCTTTAGCTCTGCTGGTTTATTTAGGTACTATAGCATGGTCACACCTTTTCACACCAACTGTACCCTCTGGGGAGTTTTTCTGATCTGTCAGACAGTTGTTTGTTGCATTTTCTTCATTGTCGTGGTAATTTTTCCATCATCCCCTATAGATATTTTCCATGGTATATGATGCTGCTTACAATTTTTGAGCTCACCAGTGCTTTCCTTATTTAAATGATATTACAAGCTGTTGTTTTTAGTAAACCTCGCTATAAAGAGGGGCTATACCGATGTTTTATTTCACATTGCATTTACTGCACAAGGTATGTAACGCACTTTGCAGAATTGACATGAATGTCTGGGTGACTGTGTAAAGTACAGGTTCGGGTAAAGCTAATGTTAGTGAATACATCAAAACTATCAAATAACACATATGGAATCATGTAGCAACCAAAAAAGTGTTAAACGGATTGTAGATTCTCCAAAGTAGCCACCCTTTGCCTAGATGACAGCTTTGCAAACTCTTTGCATTCTCCCAAGAATTGACTTCTTAGGTCAGCTTTTGACTGTGCCAATTACAATCTCCTTTTCAACACGTTATGGTTTCCCCGACTGAGGGCGTAGTCTGCGCTTTTCTATTGCATTCCAAAGAATTATTTACTGCATTCATTCCTCTTGTAGATCCGAGAGGGATGACATTACTAATATCTCATTTAAGTTATTAAAGACTTGTGCGCTGCATTAGTTATTGATGCATCATTCAGATAGCACAATAGCTACATCTAGCTAGCTAAAAAAGACAAACTAATATGCCATTGGTGGGTCAGGACTAGAAATGACTGAAAATGCATCTAAAACCTCATGGAGCCATATTACCCAGACAAAGTAAGGGCATACTCATATTGGTTTCTGATTGCTGCTGGTTTTATGTTTTTAAGTCCACCCAATCAAAACATTCTTAGCTCTGCCGATAGAATGGGTTGTGGCTTGGTAGAGCTCTGTGGACTGCATTGACAATGTGGATTCAATATTAGTTTTGTTTGAGCCTCTATATTGACCCTCTGGGGACCAGAACAAATATCTAATATCAGTCAGTCTGAATGTATCCCTTTAAACCTTTGAGCTTAACTGCCTGAGGACACATTTCAAACATGGTGAGCAACTAGCCGGGAAGTCAAAATCCACCATTAGTGTGGGGAAAGGCAAATCTGATTAATTCTGTCCTGTCCTCACACTTTGGGGTTAAATATCTGTCATCAGTTCCATCATTTGCATATAATTACCATAGAAATGGTAGTAGGTCTTTAGGAAAGCAGTCGTGATGGGAAACTTGTAATTTCATTAGGTCAGAGATCAGAGTGTTCAACTTTGAACCCCTGGTAACGTATTCTCTGTTGTTAAACTTTAAGAGAAAGAAGGTGATGTGACAACTAGATTGTATGTGGTCTTGGGAGTGGTAGATATGTACTATTTAGAGAAAAGAAGAGCCATAGATTAGACGCAAAATCTGTCTTTGGCTATTGGAGCGGACAGTGTTTTCACCTAAATGTTTCTCTGACATTGCTATCTAAATGAAAACTGGATATATTATCTAAACATGATTTAAGAAACATTTCATGTATTAATGCACACATTTTATTAAAAAGATTATTGAACTTAAAAAAATATTGAGAGTGTATGTTAATTGGTAGAGTATAAAAAATGTACAATAGAAGTAGAAAAATATAAACAATGTTTTGAAATAGTCAATATAAAAATTATTCATTTTATAAACTGAGTAAATTGAGTATAAAAATACAAAAGTAAATACAGTCAATCATAAAGGGGATGTTGATTTTTGCATTGTAATTAAACAAAATATTATTTTGTGTGCATAAAAAAAGCACATGCTAAAAGGTTGAATTTCTATTGGTCAACAGAAGGCGCAACAGCTTTTGTTGTTTAATGGAAAAGCAACACACTCTCCCAGTTTGGTGTCATGAAGGCATACGATCACCTCTCCTCAAACAAGCAATAGCATACTACTTGGGCAAGCTAAATCTCTTGGTCATTTCCTGATTGCTAACTTTCTACACAGTTCACTAGATTTCTGTTCACACTCTTTGTGCCATCTACAGTATATATAAAATGTCTACACAGCCCTGTTAAAATGCCAGGTTTTGTAATTAAAAGAATGAGACAAAGATAAATCTTTGTGCACACCCTCTTATAACTGGGGATGTGGCTGTGTTCAAAATTAACCAATCACATTCAAAGTCATGTTAAATAGAAGTCATTACACACCTGCCATCATTTAAAGTCACACTGATTAATCACAAATAAATTTCAGCTGTTCTAGTAGGATTTTCCTGACATTTTCTTAGTTGCGTCTCAGAGCAAAAACCATGGTCTGCAGAGAGATTCCAAAGCATCAGAATAATCTCATTGTTGAAAGATATCAGTCAGGGGAAGGGTACAAAATAATTTCCAAAGCATTAAAGCAGTCGTGATGGGAAACCTAATTTCATTAGGTCAGATATCAGAGTGTTCAACTTTGAACCCCTGGTAACGTATTCTCTGTTGTTAAACTTTGAGAGAAAGAAGGTGGTGTGACAACTAGATTGTATGTTGTCTTGGGAGTGGTAGATAGGTACTATTTAGAGAAAGGAAGAGCCATAGATTAGACACAAAATCTGTCTTTGGCTATTGGAGCGGACAGTGTTTTCACCTAAATGTTGCTCTGACCTTGTTATCTAAATGAAATCTGAATATATTACCTGTTTAATGTTTAAAATGTGTTCATTAATTGTATTTAAACCATTCCTATTTAGATTAATTCCAGGCATATAATGTTGAAATAATTTCATTGAAATGTATTTTCATGGGCTAACTTACTACCATCAGAGCTGAATGGCAATATTTTGTTTATGTCCTAAAAGCATCTGATTTTGGGTATCAATGCTAGTTTATTTAACAATAAAAGACACTAGACAAACAAGCTATGATCTATATCTTGTATCAGCCATGCATACTGAACATAGACAATTTGTAAAGGTTGTTTTAAATGGGCATTTCACCCTTGTTGAAGAGTGTCCCCATGCCAAAAAGTCATTTTCTTCCCAGTGGGATTTGAGTACTTCTGTTGCTATATCAATCGTATTTACAGCTCCGGAAAAAATTAAGAGACAACTGCACCTTTTTCTTTCCAAAAAAGTTGAAAAGAAAGGTTTGGCTTGAGGAACAGGAGGGTTAGAATTAAGACACCACTGCAAATTGAACACTTCTGCTCCTCACTCAAAACTTTCCTTAATGACCCTTAACAATGGTCCAGAGACACGCTATTTAAACCTAGTATTTTTTTCCGACAATGATGCTGCGCAAGTGCTTTTTACCGCAACTGTGTTGCTAAATATATTTTTGTTTAGCTAATAACATGAAAACATCACATGTTTACTTTGGCAGGGCAAACTAGTCAGCTGGGTACTGTAAAAAATACTGTCCTTGGAGATTGATTTCCTTGCTTTAAGAACCAAGCAACCAGCTTAGCAATGGAGAGAACGCTGCGATTTAAATCCATTGTGATACATAGGGGGCAATTTTTTTGCAGAGAAACACTATTTGACATGACAACCTTAGGTGATTTGTATCCAGTTTCAGATATAATTCACCAGAAAGAGCGTGGGAATGGGATTTGCGTGCTAAACAACACATTCCATTACGTCAGTATGGAAGGACCAGCTAGATCTAAAAAATGTATGTAGTAATGTTTTCTTTCATTTCAACAAAGCCTTCGTATTATAACAGTCACCCTAAACATCTGTGTGTAGTCTCAGTTGTCCTTGATTGATAGAGCAATTGGGTGTTATTTAGGTATGTTTCAGTAGATATATTAGGTAATGTACAAGGTGCCTTGTCATCACAATTTGAAGGATTAATTACTTGAACTGGTCATACGTGTTCACATTAAAACACACGTGGCAGGTAGCCTACATAGGAAAAACTACACTTTGGTGTTCACAGTACAGTAGCCTAGCTATAAATAATCTGCTGGGCAAATGAAACAGCATGAATTAAATTGTCAATAGGAAATAATCAGTGGAAAGTGTTTGTACTGGTTAATGTGTGCTACTCAGGATAAGATTGAGGAGATTTTTTAGGACCCAAATATATCATTGTTAATATTCCCCTTCAAGTCCATGCAACACATGATCCTGTATATCTCCAAATCTGACTCAAAAATGCCTTGAGGGCACGTTGTGTGGGCTATCAACCTGTTGCTTGAATTTCAGCAACTGAATAAATAATCCCAAGAAAAATTGTAGCCCTATTTAAATATTTTGAAAAGCAGTAACTGTTTGCTTCTAGGCTATTTTGAAAATGTAAAAAACAACTGGTAGTCATGGGACTTTACAAAATCTGGCCTATTTATAACTTATATGGTTATAAATACATTGAGTATAAGCATATTTTAAAGGGAATTATTACACATAGAGATATAGGAAGATACAAAAAGGCTAGCTAGCTTTCTATGAAGTACGACAAAATCCATCTTTGCTATCGCCCTCTTGTGCTTGGGAGTCAAAGAAACATGATCATCATGTTGCCTTCTCGCACATGCTAAAGTAGATCAACTTAATGAAACTTGACCACCCTGGGTCCCCTGTGCTACAGTTGATCCGTAATGGTGAGAGAAAGCCAAGCTGTAGTTCTGTCATTTCTGTGTGTGACGGTAGAAATTAAATTGGCGCAAAGGAGGTATACCCACACAAAATGCCCTTGAAAGATGCAGCCATAAGAAAGTATGCTCTGGAGAACGTGTAGTAAATTACTGAGAGGAAATGGTAAAAAACAACAGCAATAAAGCAGAGGCTGTAGGTGGCTCTTAGAACGCTCCGGCTGATATGTTCCATAAATCATTCTAATGTGAGACTAAAAAGTGTGCATATTTTAATAAGGCAAAGAAAGAGGGCACACCGTGAAAGACACACAGACACGCACACACACCCATGCATACAGTATGAACGCACTTGCATGTGTGCACACAAACACCCACATGCACGCACCCACCCACTTACGTAGTTATCTGAGTAAAGTCTTCATCCATATCTACATTTGTAACACAGCTTGATGCCCTGGACCTATTACAGACCCATACTTCTTTTTAAATCGCAAGGAAGGGCAGATTTCCCACATGGGAACGCTTTTGTTCTTATTGGCATTAATCAAACGTCAGATGGCGAGTCTGGGAAAGAGTGCAGCGTGTTATTTAGCATACGGTGATGGATACGCGGGATCAAGTGTCTGTTACGCTGAGACGCAGAAGAGTCACCTAGCTCATAAAGGCTCTATCTGCCACAGGGTGTTGCTGTTAATCACTCTTCCAAACAAAACCAGTGGAGACCTCTAAGGTTATTAGGAAGGTTTCATGATACGATTCCTTTTCTTTACACACACTGGAGAACAATGTAGAAACCTCCATTGGTGCAGGGTGAATGTATTTCGTGTATGTCTTATGATGGGAGTCGCCATCACAACAGCGCAGTCTCATCTACAGACACTATCTGCTAAATGGGCAAAAAGCCGGATGGACCATTTAGCTAGCCTTCATTTGTTAAATTAGGCATTGGACTAGTTCAGTAAGCAGAAGAAGTATGAAAAATACAGTGCAAAAGTATTCTGTCTTGTTCAACATTTAAGTTCCCAGTTACAAGGTAACGTGAGTTAATGACAAACTAGTGACCTAAATGGATACTTTTCACTTTTCCTTTTTAATCCATGGATCACTGGTTAGTTATGAACTCACCTTACCTGGTCATTTAGATCCTTATTGCAAAAATCCAAATTACACTAAATCATCTCCAACCTTCCCTCTAACCCTGCCGTGTAAATGTCTACCATTCGTGTTTAACCTCCAATTGAAGCCAGGCTTAGCAGCTGTGTGATTCGCTGAGACTAAATGTTGACAGTCTCTTTACTGAGTAAGGTTACTGGCATCACACCTGGTAGATTTCAAGGTCGCTCCCACAAAGGCCCAATCAGTGATAACCCAGGCTCGTACGAGCTGTGTACAATAGTCATGTGGACAAGGTTACCACTGGCTTGGACACACGGGCCGGCCGTAATTTCAGCCCACCAATTCTTCTCAGTGTGCCGAAGCTGTTGTGTTCTGAGGAGGAATCTGTAACAGCTGTGATGTTAGGCGTTTCACTGCCATCAGACGCAAAGTAGGTAGAGGGACATCCTTCTGGACGGAACCAGTCTGTGGACAGTAGGGTCCGGTAGTGGGGGGAGGTGGGAGCATCAGGTGGGAGAGCATGCAGAGCAGGTAAAAACACTCATCGAGCTCAGCGTCGCACCTACATCTCAAACGGCACTGAAAACAAACCCCATCCAAAGAAAGAAGCGGACCGCCTGGTCTGGTGCCGTAGCAGAGACCCGCTACGCATTGATAGAGAGCAGTATTGTCTGAGGATTTGTCACTGATATACACGCTGTGCCCTTAAGAAAATGACGGCGCTGTCAGCAGGCAGAGGGGGCCTGCGACACTTTGGATATAAATCTAGAGAGGAGATAAAGAAAGTACATGATAAATTAAGCAGCGCATATAAATTCTTAAGAGTCTCCATTTTAATGCCGGTCATTATTCAACAAATTTTTCTAAGAAATGCCACATGGGCAGGAACAAGTAATTAGGAGGAGAAAAGTGAAATTGTCACCTTTAATGGTTTACTCCGATGCCTCACCTTCTATCCGGGAGAAGAGAGGAGGTCCAGAAAAGACCGCACAGCCGAGCAATGGTTACATGTCATTAGGGCTACACTCAACACTGCTGTTGGGGGCCCACGCGTCAACCCTTAATTTGAAGCATTAGGAGTGGTTTCTACCTCTACCGAAAGCCCAGTCTCAAATGGTAGGCGAACTGGGATGAATATATGTTTTTGCATAGTCCCAGAGAAACATGCCACCCCTCTCTCCAATCGCCAAGGCCTCAATAAATCTGAAGTCACAGGGGATATTGTTAGTGTTGGGCAAAGTACTATTAAAATGAAGGGAAATTTATGGACGACACTTTGTAACAATTAATCAAGGAGTGTTGATTAATAAAGTTGGTCGGCTATTCTCCTGAAACCAGCGAGGCTATGAGCATTGTCAGACGGATCATTTTATTCATTATTTTTGATTAATGCACCAGGATGCTCTGACTCCAAGAGATGTGGAGAGAGAGGGTGGGGAGAAAAAAATAGTTATCCGCTATGCAAAATCATAAATAGTGAATGAGCATGTCTATGCTTAACCTTGGCCGTGGCAAAGAGACTTCCGGAAATGTGCATATTCAGCAAACACATTGCTGCAGGGATTAAAAAACAAATTGGGGGAGTTTGATGAACATCACCTCTCCAGACCTGTCCGTCTTCCGCGAACGCCAGTGATTAATTAGTTTGTTTAGATTCTCAATTAGTCCAGCGATGCAGAGAGAGCGCGAGAGAGAGGGAGCAAGCGGGAGAGAGCGGGCAGACTGGTCCTTGATAAGGACAAAAGGAGGGAATATAAATGTTGGTGTTGATATTTTTTTTCTGTTTTCGTCTCCATCTGCTGCCTCTCCCTCGACCTCATTCCACCCTTTTCTCTCCCCCCTCTTTAGTTCCGTAGTGACACGTCAGTCATTTTGACCCCTTCAGCACAACTGCCTCGCTCACAATATCATTTCCTCTACGGGTGTCCTCTCCTGATCTTCCCTTTTATGTGATAATTACAAACAGTTTGAACGGAAAACTTGAAGATATTAAATTTGGTTCTGATTACTTGTTTTCATTTTATTCCTGAGTTGCGTGTTGCATCTGAGTGGATGTGGACAATGTAACTGCCACATGGTTTAGATTAGACTGTGACAGGAGAGCCCAGTTTATACCTGGCTCTAACGTGCATTGTCTGGCCCTGATCTTGTCCACATGCTGACTGTACCCACATCCCTTTGACACATAAAGAGGATTATTGTCCCGTGTAGCTTACTAGGTACAGCATGGCGCCAACGACGTCAGGATGGTGTGGGTTCGATTCCCACCAGGGGTCAGAATATGAAATTAATGCACCCAATATTGTATGCGGCTCAGGATAAGAGCATCTACCTAATGATTTAGATGTATATTAGAAAACACAGTGTGACCGGTTATGATCTGGACCAAGGATGCATGTAAGTGGCATGTGTAAACAGGGCTAAGCTCAGCAAGGGTGTGAGATGTACCCTACTGTAAAGCCCTCCGCTTAATGACATACGGTCATTGCCAGGTTAATCAACAGCTGCTCCTCGGCTCTGAGACGGACCTTCCTGTATTGTGTTCTAAATGTACTATAAGAACACCATCCATGTCTCCTTCACGTGGCGTGTGTGTGTGGGCGTGTGTGTGTGGGCGTGTGTGTGTGTGGGCGTGTGTGCACGCGCGACTGACAGGCCTTCACCGCCAGTCTTCTGAGAGACGCGCTGCGTCGGAGGAGGGCTTAAGACCGGACATTAATTATGGACGTGCGTCTGTTTCTGTGATGACGGCAAGCTGGTCGGTGAAATCCCCTTCGAGATGCGCGCTGACTGACACTGAGGCTGTACACGCAAGTAACACACACGTCACACGAATACACACACACACACACACAACCTGAAGAGCCGTGCAGTTCCAAGCAGCCACCCCCGCTCCCCATACACACACCCCTCTTTTCACTTTGTCTCATCACATTTGCTAAAACAACAGTGAAAACATTGCTTTTCTCTCCCCCGGCCCCTTCCTTTTGTGTCCCGGCTCCCCCTCCTTCTGCCTGCTGGTACAAATGGCTGCTTTCTGATGGGGGGGAGGCCTGTGAGGTTTTCACTGCTTTTCACCGGCCCGATAAACCGCCAAGGAGACTCAAAAGAAGCTGCTAATGGACTCGGGGCCCTGAGTGCTTGTCACACAAACATTTCTGCCGTCACAGCATTTTATCACACACGGACTCTCGCACACACACACACACACACACACACAGAGCAGCAGAACACAAGGTACCACAAACAGACAGCTTACGCCTATTCCCTGTGCCTGTGTCCTAGCAACATGTCTCTGAGAATTGCTGTACACATTCTATGTCTGTTCCGTATGCTGGAGAGGAGTGGATGTTTTCACCATCCTATTGCATTTGGAAAGAAAAGGATTTGTGTTGAAAGTGTGGTTTGCGTGGTACCGGTTTGACTGTCACTCCAGGGTATAGTACTTGACTCGTATTGCCGTAGGCTATGCAATATTTGCATGATAACAAATAAATATAGAGAATGTTACAGTATATTTTATGCTGCCAGTACGTACCGCAAAATTTTGCCACATAGGCATCACTTTTCTCTCGCGCTTGTTGTTTTACATTCTTCAATGTTTCCGCGTACTTCAGGGCGTTGTAGGCTAGCTATCCTCTCGTCAATGACCCCCACTCAAGTGGAGAGTTTTTAAGGGTTTCAAACCTTTCCGGGAAGGCGAGGAAGAAGACGAGGAAGAAGGCACGTGGGATGTCTTGGCCGAGGGAACCAGCTGCACAAGCGTTCCCAAAATGTCCAGGCCTCTGACACGGCACACCTTGGTGCAAATCGCTTCGCTCCCACAACTGACTGTCCAAATTCCCCTCGGACCGCAGCCCTTGTATCGCCGCCGCCTCTCGTTTAGCCGGGCCCGCTCTTCAAATGAGCCTAACTGGCGGAGACTTGTTCGACCTCCCCTCCTCCAAACCCCGACCCCCCCGCTCCGACCCAAGTGGACTGAATTATTGATGGTGATCTTCAGATGCATTCGTTAAGCTATACAACTGTCTAAGAACCCCCTTCCCCCCATCACCATGTCTCGCCAGAGAGTCTTCACGGCCCCCGTGCTCAAGAGTCCTTTGGAGGGCCAAACTGACAAACACACAAACCATTTCTGATGTTGAACAGCTCAGAAGACATGCTTTTATACCTCTCAGAATGACAGTTGAGGGAATAGGCCGTGGACGAGAGGGGGAAGGCCATGCAAGTTTAAAGAGACAATACAACGTGAGAATAGTTTTTTTTTGAGGAATGGAAGGAGATCAGTCAGACAGACAAACAGAGCCGGGGGAGATGGAGAGATGTTCACTTGACTATATACTTCACTCTACATAGCGACTAGTATACAGTCAAATATCTAAGTCTGACAACAACATATATAAGTTATATACTGTCAGCAGTTCTTTAGGAGTATGACTTGTGAATGCTTTTTTTTTTAAGAACAAATACCTTCGTCGTTAACATGGCCGGTGTAATGCAGACAATTCGAGGGAACAAATAATACAAAAACTTTTAAAAGGTTCAAACGGTTTGACATTTTACATTAATCACATATAATTATTTTAATGTATCTGTATCTGAAAACCAGTTTCGCCAGTAAAGGTAAACAAAAAAACTGGTCCTGGAATTGCGTACTTTACCGCAAGATGGTTTTGCCGGCGCCATTGTATTTTAGCAAACAAATGCTGAGAGAAACGAAGGGTCTGATATTAGGTCCAGTGATGGTTGTCCTCCAGGGCTTCTCTGGTGAGCTGGGAACATTTGCAGAAAAGACAATGCTCAATTCTCTCAAGCAGCTCCAACAACAACAAAAAAGGCAATAAAAAACATTCATCAAAAATAGTCGAGGAATGGAGCAATTCATTTTGGAACCGGGGAAAAGAAATATCATCAATATTTGACATTGTTTTATGGAGAAGTCACTTGATTTCTTCACGGGGCTCTCAAAATGACCACCAGCTATCAATTGTCATTGACAGAGATTTGTGTGCATTTCAGCGTTTTCTACTTTGTTCTGCTCTGGATGCCCAGGCGTCTGCACATCCTAAATTCATTCTGAGTTTTCTTCTGGACCTCTACTCTGACTTCCCGGTCGCCATCGCTGTAACTTTGAACTAGCATTAACACAGTGCTAATAATCGGTTATAACACTGTTATCATTGTGTTTGTTGGCTAACCAGCCAGTGTCTTCCCCTGGGCCCAAGGAGGAGAGGGGAGCTGAACGGGTGGAGGTGGCTGCGGTCCCTTGGAGGCTAGCGCTGGGTGATTTGTGGCGCCGGAAGACTAATGAAGTGGTAGCTGTGCCACCCTGCTTCTTTTGCAAGATCAATTCGGCCGCGTACGGAGGCATGTTTTATGAATGATGGAGACCTCCTCAGGCCATCCATATACCTGAGCTCCGGCGTCACCGCGGGCTCCCACGGGCTGGGAGGCAGGGATCCTGCAATCCTTCTTGTTTGCAGCACAATACATTAGGGCCCGCCCCAGCAACACCGCGACGCGGCCACTAACTGCTGAGAGAGTCAGAAAATAGTTAATGACTTTGCGATCTCCTCCTCAAAACAGAAAAAGAAAAAATGATCAAAGCATTATCATTGAATGCTTGACTGACATCACTGTGTGGTTGACACATTTTCCCCACTGACGACACGGTAATATCAAAGAGAAGAGACAGGCCATTGCCAGGGGAGGCTTTTAACTTTTAATGGATTCAAAGTATAGATATTTAGTCGGTGGTAGTAAATGAAAATGGGTTAAAAACTGAGTATAAGTCCTTTCTCGCTGCCCTTTGCTCTCCTGCTGACTGAATTTGAATGTATCTGTTTCTGTAATGAGAAAGGCTTGCCATATCCACATGCAGATTTCTGGAGAAATGAATTCAAAAGTTAATAATGGTGTATTTGTCCCGGTGATTAAGTGAGATTACTTGTTTTTCTCCAGCACCGCTGACCTCACCCATAAAAGGTACAGAGTGTGGCTGCATTTTTGTATATAATTCTTTCAAACAATCCAGGTGTAATTACACCTCTTTTTTCGGAGGGATATGTAAAGTTGCGCTTCTAATGTGAGATGGTTTGCCCTTTGGTTCACTCAGAAGTGCTCCGCCGCAGAGTGCGTGTCAATAAGAAGAATCTGATGTCAGTGTTTTTGTTTTCCGAGATCACACCGCGCCACTCGATCGGAAGGTTCAATGAGAACATCGTACATAAAGATGTCATCTGCACCGCCTCCCGCGGAGAGGTTGAAAGAGGAAAGTAGAGCACAATGAACACTCACCAGAGTTTTCTGGAAAATGTGAAATTTAACGGCCTCCGTTTATTTTCGCTCAGATTAAAATAAAAAGGAGATAGAGAGTTTCTTGTTCTTTTAATCTGAACTTTGAGATTGATTGGCTCAAGCTGTCAGTAAATCACGGGGGGCGACGACAGTAGCCTTCTTTTATGATAATCTGATCGTTGGAAGCGGGAAGGTACTACCTTCCAATTGAGTTGCTGGCAGTGTCGCTGTGTAGCGCTGTTCAGAGGACGTCAAACGGGTGTTTAATGTTTCCCATCATTCCACTGCAGAATGAGAAGGCAAAAGTACCGGTAGAAAATGAGTTATGTTGATGATAGTTTAGAATATTCTGGGTTGGGAAAGTAGATGACTTTATCAATAACTACAATCAAAAGGGAAGGGGCACTGCCAATAACTGATGTCTTTGCCCGCAACTGGCATTTCTCGAGTATTAGACACGCGCTAGAGTGGCTTTGATTCAATAGAGAACGCTGAACGCTCCTATGTCTTTTCATAAGGAATGGGCTGCATACTATATATACATGAAATCACTGTGTTTTCATTTATTGCATTAACTACATCTTTTAATCGCTTGATAGAAAGGAAACAAGTGATAATAGTTGTCAGTCAGAGCGTTCCATTGGAACCAACCACAGAATAAATCCACCAGAAATTCCACTTTACTTTTCCAACCATCTGAGAGGAGACACAAACATTCACCTTACTGGAACACAAACTGTCTCACGCACCCGTAAACACACACACACACACAAACACACACACACACACACACACACTCAGACACTCATCTAAGAGTGGTGTCGCGCCGGGACGGGGGTTGAGTTGGGGGGGGTGAGAGTTGCCATGAGATAATTCAGCAGCAGTGAAGTCCTCTTGTTCCCTAGAGTGTTCTACATTTATTTTCCTTTATATATAATTCAAGTGAAAATAATTAATTCAGGATATCAAATCAAGATGTTGAAAGTCAATCTAGCCCCTCTTTCAATCTGGCTTTCATTCCAGCTGTGTGACTGGTGCTGGTTAAACTCTTCTGTATTTCCCCGAGTCATACTGAAGCACTTACGTGGCATTCAGTTGGCTGCTGAGGCAACTCTTTAGTCCACATGAGCATGCTGAAGCACTTACCGCGCATCCGATTGGGTGGTTACATTTTTTTGTTTAACACTGATATAAAAAAGAACCACATGGAAGAAATGGCATCGGTCTGTTCTCGTTTTCGTTATCAGTGGATGTTGTTCTCGTTTGACCCGCTCGATTTATTGGTCCTAAAGGGTTTCAATAGTAACCCATTCTCCCTGTAAGTTCCGAGCAATGTCGTTTTCCTAATTTTATATCCCGATTCGGGGTGACGCGAAGGTTTCTCTTCTGAAAAGTTGTCGATTAAAGATGTCAGGAAGACGTAGAGTTGACATCATTCCAACAGGAAGGGAACAGTCATTGTTGTCTGACTACTCGTCACGTGTATCCAGTGTCTTCTCTGCAGTTTAAAAACCGGACATCTCATTCTGTTTCCACTGTCAGTCTTTTCAGGACATTTTCTCTGTGATGTTTTCATTAAATGGTGTGTGGTGATCTCGTGAATATTTTCCATTTTGAACAGCGCTTTATTATTTTGTTGTGTGCCCAAATAGAGCTGTACTGTTTAATACACATGAGGTAGTCTTCTAACACTGGAAATGAAGGAAGTCTTTCATATCAATCTGTAGCCGTTCTCCATCTAAACAGCATGGCAGGTTTACCAAAGGTTAAATGTGAACCGACAGCGCTGTGGGCCTCAGGCTCTCCTGATCTCAGTCTTATTGTATTCTTTATGTGCTCTACTTCACTGTCTGCAGGAGAAGACACACTGGCTACTGCTTTTATGGGAAATCCGCTTCAAATCCAGCATGTCTGCAAGAATCAATATTCCAGGGAAATGACACCATGTTGGAGTTATCCTATTTTATGTTGATGGTTAGCTAATTTTGGAATGGAGACAAGCCCTGTCGCAGACAGACATGCTATAATTTTGTGGTAAAAATGTCAATCAAGAGGAGGGGGGAGGGAGTCACTTGACTTAGAAGAAACTGGGGAGGGAGGGATATTTATTGACGGAAAATGTATCTATATACTCTTAGAGACACTTTTAACCTGAAATCTTCATTGTGGTGATAATTCCAGGTTGTTAAAGTGACACGAAGTCGAGGCGGTTGCTTGGGTAAGGAATGTGTGGGGCCGGCCCTGACAATTAGAGCGCTGTATTTCACACTGTTCTCATTGGGGAATGAGTCGAGATGGGGAGAGGTCAAGACATCCTCGTGCACGCACACACGCGCACTCATAAACACAGAGAGAATGGAGGTCAAGGCGTACGTGGAGGGCAAAAACATACGTGCACACAGACGGAAACACACAGCCATGCTAGCAGTTACTATATGCAACGTTTTTCAGCTCATTTTTCTTCAATTGTTTATTTTTCATTCAATGTACTATTTGTATAATCTATCAAAACCTTGTCATTATGTTTAAAAGGTGCAAAACATCATTGCATTTTCACATTACATTTCAGGAAATCTATGTGGATAAGCAATGTTCTGTGAACCGGTAGCTCACTCCGAAAAATAAATCTATTATTTTGCTGTCAAGTCGGGAACAGTAAAAACACGACAGTCGACGTGTCAGCAAAATGAATATGAACAATCGTCGTAATTAATGACCTGCGGGTATTTAACTTTGACATTTTACTCCTGGGTTTAAAACAGCATATCTGCTGAATATTCGGGGGGCATCTCCTGTCGGTACGGACGCCGAGGCGAGTAGGTAGCACAGCTTGACTGTGCTTACAGGATGTTGTCAGGGATTTTTTTTAAACCGAGCAAGAAATGAAATGCCTGTCCAGTTCTACACTGTACTATCCACGTGCACGTCCAACGCGCGGAGCATCTCGCCTCACCTTGCTTTCCAGTCACGTCAGGGCCGGGGTAGCGGTGAAAGGCTGCTCTGTGACATTGAGAGACCTGTCGAAAGTGTCTGGACTTATTTCATGTAAGATAGCCCGGCCATTAGCTTGCCCTGACCTTTAGTACAATTTCTCTCTGTCGGATTCACGCGCTCCCTCGTGTTCGTCTTTTTGTCTGAGGGTGTGTGCGTGTGTGCGTGCACATGTACGACCGTGGACTTTGAAGATTACAATCCCCCAGTCTTTAACTGAAGAATGGTAAAGCTGAAGAGAGGAGCGACGACTGATATCACCACACACCGAGTGCCTACAGTCACCCGGAAGCGTATAGCTACACATGGACATTTTGCCGGGGGAATCTCGTAGATATTCTTTATTCCATTTGCAGTAATTGAAAATTAATCTACCAGACGTCAGAAGGAATCGATTAACAATTAACTGAAGTAAGAGGAGTCGTTAAAAGCAATAAGAAGTGGGGTTAGGTTGAAACAGCCACCGAGGCCTGAGAAGGGAGTCAGTCCAACACTAGGCCATAACACTAAAAATGACTGACCTATGACGGACATATGATGGAGGCATTGTTTCTTTTTGCTATGTTTTCATGATAATGACATAGTAGGAAACCATAAAACAGGAAAAAAATCTGCTTCTTGAATTTTTTGCTATTTTTGCGTAATGCTTAAGTATCTTCTGTGGCCACTATTATTTCATTATTAATTATTTGTTTAATATTTGATGGTGGATAAACTGTTGGGAGATGTTGCTGTGTTACTATCTATTCAATTACAATTTCAGTTATTCTGAGAGAGAGGAAAGAGAGAATAATTTAAATTGTAATTATACAAATATACAGTATATGTATATTTTTATGTATGTGTATGTATGTATGTGTACATATATATATATATATATATATATATATATATATATATATATATATATATATATATATATATATATATATATATATA
>JACXGJ010007046.1:0-31899 GCA_016801105.1 Esox niger | reverse complement strand
CCATGCAGGTGTGCTGCATGATAGAATAGGCAATCAGGTAATCATATCGTGCTCTGTGGCAGGTATACAAATGCTGATCTGGACCAGGTGACCTCGATTTTGGATCAAACTGGCAAGAAGAAAGTATGTTAGTGTTTGAAAGCTTAAAAGAAGACTAAATATGTGAATATCCTTAGGAAGAATGGCGTTTCATCCCTCCTGTGGAGTTCCAGATACTCGTAGAATCTCTGTCAAAACACATTGAAGCTGTTGGGGCGGTTCATGGTCTTACTGAGACACTTTACGATGTTTTTGCCTTTAATTTGTCACCAGACTGTAGTTGAGTTGAGGAAATGAAAAAGCAGTCTCACTCTGACTTGTTGAGGGCCAGGCCAGTCCAATAGGCCTCCAGGGGGGCTGTGACAACAGCATCAAACAACACCTCCTGGATTAACTCTCTGTCACCTGTAAGGGAGAACACAGGATGAGTTCAGGACAGGAAACACACTACTAACTCATCTTCAGACAGGAAACACAATTCTAACTCGTCTTCAGACTAGGGCACTTCTTATTTCTCACTACTAACTCATCTTCAGACAGGAAACACAATACTAACTCGTCTTAAGACTAGGGCCCTTCTTATTTCTCACTACTAACTCATCTTCAGACAGGAAACACACTACTAACTCATCTTGAGACAGGAAACACACTACTAACATCTTCAAACCGGAAACTCACTACTAATACATGTTCAGACAGGAAACACACTACTAACAAATCTTCAGACAGGAAATGCACAACTAACTCATCTTGAGACAGGAAACAGCACATGATGAATGACCTCGAAGGTAAATTTCACCTCAATCATTACCTTTTTGTTCATGTAAAAATCCATATTGCACCTCAGATTATATGACATAATAAATCCAAAGTAAAGATCCCAGAGACTCACATTTGATGTGTGGCTTGTGTCCAGTCAGATAGAGTTTGATGGCCTGGATCTGGGAGAGGGAGCGGTGTTGGTGGTGATCGTCTGTGTTGCAGTACGTCCTGTCAAGTCAACAGCTTGTCAGCCCAAAACTTTGGTCAGTTGCGGCTCAATGGAAAGTAAACTGAAGAACGTCAATAACTCTTTACTCCCAACCAGTTAATGTTTTCAGTCAAACCCACTCTAATCTGAAACCACAATATGCCCACCGAGACACACAAAACCACGTAACCTACAGTAAATCAAGCCTGACTGACCAAGACCAAGCTAACTGCCCCCCTACATTACCCAGAACCCTCTGCTTTACCATTCATCTGCCAGAGCAACATCTGGCTGTTCCAGGTCATGGAGTCCTGCAAAACACATGAACATCAGATCAGTGATGCTTCAACAGGACCAGGCTTTTACCCACTATGACCTTAAGAAGAGGTACAGAATACATACACACCTCTAAAACTGATTCATTCATTAGTGATGAATTAATGTTTGAATTATAAAACTAATGGATGATTGAATTACAAAAAGAATGGATGATTGATTCAACGAATGGATTAATGAATGGTTGAATGAAACAGTGAAGTGACTTTTACCTGCTTCCACTGACACATTTCCCCTGAAGAAGTATTTTCCATGGCCTCTGGACAACGCCACACCGACACTGAACACAGAAACAGACCAGGAGAAGTGAACAGCAGAGATACATCACAAGTCACATTTCTCAGGACAGAGCACTCCTTAGGGCTTCACAGGTGAAGCCCAGTCCTCGATTCAGCTTAGCTCGGTCCAACCTGTGTTCAATGGGATTGTCCAGTGAAAGGACCAGGCATAGTCCTTGGCAGGAAAATGGGCCCATGTCACTAACCCAGCCACCAAACTTTGCCTTCCGGCTCAGTTCTCTTTTTGGTAAAGTGAATGCAATACCGCCCCGCTGCACTGATTCTCCGGCCAATCTCCCGCTCCATTTTCCCTTTACTCGCAAACCCCGAGATACTTGAACTCCTTCTCTTTGGGTGACGCCTCATTCCCTACCCAGAGGAGGCACTCCATCAGTTTCCTGCTGAGAACCATGGCCTCAGATTTTGAGGTACTAACGCATTGCACTTGGCTGCGAACCGGTCCAGTGAGTGCTGAAGATCACAGACCGATGATGTCATCAGGACCACATCATCTGCAAAAAGCAGCAATGAGATCCCCAGCCCACCAAACTGCAACCCCTCCCCACCCGACTACGCCTTGATATCCTGTCCATAAATGTTGAAACAGGGGTTGTTGTATGAAGGACGTCCATGAATCTTTACTGTACAAATGAAATGAAAAATCAACGTACTACAATATAAATGACACATCTCCAATCAACCTAGCACAGTGACTGACAGCAGAGACTGACAGCAGAGATGATATACACTACAATGACACACAGAGACACATCAATACAGCGACATGAAATAGTAGGAAAGTCCGAACATGAACAGGAATGTTCCCCACCTGAAGGGAGTGCCCTTGACTTCAGTGTAGTAGTAGTCATTGTGCATCTTCAAGAGGCGTTTCTGAAAACAAAAAAGAAAGCACAAAGAATTATTACTGATACTGTGGATTACATTTCACCCCCCATCCTTCTCCTCATGTCTCACCCCTTTGTCCACCGTCTTCTTCACCTCCATTGAAAAGGTTCCTGTCTTCCTGTTCACCATGGCATTACGCAGCTGAAAAAAACGCAGCGCTTAGAGAGATCGAACATAATAATGCAGTGCTTAGAGAGATCTAATGTAAAAACGCTGTGCTTGGAGAGATCTAACATAACAACGCAGTGCTAAGAGACGTAACAACGCAGTGCTTAGGGAGATCAAACGTAACAACGCAGTGCTTAGAGAGATCTAACATAACAACACAGTGCTTAGAGAGATCTAACATAACAACACAGTGCTTAGAGAGATCTAATGTAACAATGCAGTTCTTGGAGAGATCTAACATAACAAAGCAGTGCTTAGAGAGATCTAACATAACAATGCAGTGCTTAGAGACATCTAACGTAACAACGCAGTTCTTGGAGAGATCTAACGTAACAACGCAGTGCTTAGAGAGATCTAACATGACAACACAGTGCTTAGAGAGATCTAACATAACAACACAGTGCTTAGAGAGATCTAACATAACAACACAGTGCTTAGAGAGATCTAACATAACAACACAGTGCTTAGAGAGATCTAACATAACAACACAGTGCTTAGAGAGATCTAACATAACAACGGAGTGCTTAGATAGATCTAACATAACAACGCAGTGCTTAGATAGATCTAACATAACACAGTGCTTAGAGAGATCTAACGTAACAACACAGTGCTTAGAGAGATCTAACATAACACAGTGCTTAGAGAGATCTAACGTAACAACACAGTGCTTGGAGAGATCTTACATAACGCAGTGCTTAGAGAGATCTAACATAACAACGCAGTGCTTAGACAGATCAAACATAACAACGCAGTGCTTAGAGAGATCTAACATAACAAAACCGTGCTTAGAGAGATCTAAACATGTGCACGAAGTAATAGCTGTCAGTTGATAATCGTGTGTGTGTGTGTGTGTGTGTGTGTGTGTGTGTGTGTTTACGTACAAAGTCATCCTTGTCTTCCCACTCCACCTCAGACAGGTCCACACTGTTGTAGTTGGGCTTCCTTCTCTTCTGGCCCTCCTGGTACTGGCACAATAGAACACAGTTGAGGAGAACAAGATGTTTATCTTTAAGATTCACCATGAATGGCTTGGACTGACAGAAAAAGCTCTCACTCCAATTCTCACTCCAGAAAACTCCTAGCCTGGTTAAGCAGACTGACCGCTGCACTCAAACAGAATGTGAGCTAATTTACAATCAGCCTGGTTTCCACCAGGCTAGAACTTCCCACTCCAGTGGCGTAGAACTGATTAGTTCAACCAACAACTAGGTACATAAAAGGGTCTAGTCCAGTCCCACCGCACAAATGACCCAGTCCAGTACCTCCGAGTTAACGATCACAGTCACAGCACAATCTATGGCACAGAGAAACACACACTCACAGATAAAGACACACTGAAGCACACAGAGAGGAACTACAGTACGGTACAGTTCACATAGACACTGTCACACACAGATCCACCAGCACCGGTTTCCAGTGGGACCCAAGCAGGGTCCCAGAGAGATTGAGTGTCTGTGGTCTGGTCTGTGCGGTACGGCTACAGGACAGAAGGGTTACCTCAGGGTTAGTGTTAGCTCAGTTAGCCAGGGCCAGCCAGCCCTACAGTAGGAGCATTGGCCTGTAGCCCTCGCTGCATGCATAATGCCAAAGGAAAAGGGTGTGGTTACAGACTGAGCCTTCTGGTATACATGGTAGACATAGCCTGCCGTGTAACCAAATAAAGCTGTATTATACTTAGTTCTACTTTTAAAAACAGATATGTAGGGTCTGCATTTATTCCACCAGGTTAGGGTGAGTACATTTTGGATGAACTAGGGTCACAGGTTTTGCAGAAGTCATGGTTGAAAGATTCGTGTGTCTAGGGGAATAAACAGTGAGTCCTGAATCCACATGCCATTAGGCCAAACTAAAGTAATTAACTGTATGACAGATTTTTCTTTTTAAGTCAGGCAAACTATATATATTTTTTATCATAGTGAATAAATATATTGTAAATGTTATAGGCCCTAACAATAAATAAAAAAAATAACAATACTCAACAACGTTTGTACAACAATCTGCAACAATGTTTTTTAGCCATGGTAGTAAAGCAAAACCATGGTAGACCCAGGTTGTCTTTAGCTGGAATGGCCCACTTGGTGTAACAGTGTAATGAAATTGAAATGACAGTCACATGGTTTCAGTTGGAGTCCACTATATTTCATTAGCACCATTTAAAGCATGTTCCAGGTGAGGTTGGTAAATTCTATACAGGAATAATTGATTAACTGTATAGTTCTCTCCTAAAGAGTTCAGACCTATTTTTAATAACAGCTTCATATTTTGAGGTGCACCATTTTCAGGTTTTTCACTCAATCTATCATTCCCATGATTAGAATAGTTGTGATTGAACTGAACACCAAGAACTAAATTTGCAAAGCAAATCATTAAATGAAAGATTGTTTATTAGTACTGATTTACTTATTTTAAACTATTTTGAAAAAATATAGGCTGAGGCATCTGTTATAAAGTAAAATCATTTGTTCTGTCTTAATTCAGGAAAAACAAAAATTATTGGGGAAATTCTTGTTGCAACTGTTGCTAGGGGACATAGTGGTGGTGTGTGAGTGTGTTTAAAATAAGCAATATTACCAGTGGCCTCAGGTCCGGATGAGTCAAGATGTAGCCGTTGTTTGTAATGGCAAAAGCGTAACCATGGATACCCAGCTGAATGTACAAAGCAACATAGAGGTGTTAGACTACAGGAAGTAGAAAAGAACACAGTGCATTTTACATAAAGTCCTGGGTAAAATAGATTAGACAGTACCAGGTGTTTAGGAATAATCTTCATGAGTTCCTGTAGTGGAATATCTGTGCCAACGACTCCTAGCAGAATGCCCTGGTTCTTCTGCAAAGAGGATTGACTCTGTGAGTCTTACACAGAGAGGCAGCCAGGCAGGCAGGCAGACAGACTGAGAGAAAGGCAAACGCTTGGCACACTGACCGTCTCGTTCTTGGTGCTGAACACAGGCATGGCCACGGTGGTCATCAGACTAGGGCCCTTCTTATTTCTGGACTAAGACGGGACATACAGACGGTGACAGACAGATACAGAAGTTACTTATGTTGGAAAGAGGAAATTCCTGCAGTGTTTCACCTTGTTTGAATGACACTAAACACTGAATCAGTAGAGGAGTATAACCAATGATGTCTGTCCCTCCCAAGTAGACTTTGTCGCATCACATGACCCATCCAGTCCAGTTGGTGTAATAGCAAAAGATTAAAGTTAGGGTGGTTAAAATACAGCAGGAAGACTGGTGAGATGATGTGAGTTGATAGTTATCTGTGCTTTCTGCCACGGATCTCCCCATGTGAGCTAACCCCTATATGGCAGTGTCGATCCCACTCAACAGTCTCTCCATCTGTTAGAGGCATGAAACATGTAACAATCGTATACAGTTGACAGCAGACAGATGTAGTTACAGTCTGTTATGAAAGCTAATTTGATTCTTTTTTTTTATCGCTAGATTCTCATAAAAAGCGCTATTTAGTCAAACAGCATGTGTTAATGTAAGTTACTAAAACACAAATTATATTCATTCTGTCCCAAAAAATATTTTGCAGAATGTTATGTCAACCAGATTTTATTGTACAGATTCAAGCAGGCCCCTCCATGTAGAGCTGGTCGATGAAAAGAGGAACCAATGGACTGGTTTTAGTTTGTGGATTGCAAAGGAAATTGTAGCAAACACCTTGTAATTAAGATTAAGAAAATATGTTTACATTTGCTAGTGTTGTTTGCTATCCTTTGTCGGTATCCATTTACATGTTCAAACTGAAACTTACATCAGAAAATAAGCTACAAGACTTTTTTAAATGAAATTCCTAAAGATTCTTGAATATTTTGAATCGCAGGAAATATACTTAATAACAAATGCTTCTGCCTGCTGTCAGGAGCTATGGCCCCGCACCTAACAAACTCTGCCCGAAAGGCTGGGGGGCCAGCCAAGTGGAGAGGATATGTTGCCTAAAAATATTTTTTCAAAAAAGAACAATGTGGTCTGCCATGTAAAACTATGGCAACTATCTCTTGTGGGGTGTGGTTCTACAGTAAAGGCCCAGTGAAGTGGTCCCCAGTGAGCGGGTGTCCTGCTTGGCTGGGGGCCAAGCTATGCTCAGCAGGATGACAAATGACATGATTAAACACATGTGCTCATTGAAACTAGGTCTGCTAAATCCCCTCACCTCATGGGTTTACGAACACAGCTGTGACTGTATGTTCGCTTTGTGGCTAGTTGTGTGTGAGTCATTGTGTGTGTGTGTGTGTGTGTGTGTGCACGCACGTACTCCGTGTTGGCATTTCCACGTGGGACAGAGTGTGTGCGTGTGTCCACATACCCATGCAGGACAGAGGCAGTAAACTGGGTACGGTCTTTACCGGCTCAACACAAAAAACTAATGGACGGTCTCACCAGACCCAGATAATATCTGCTAGACCCAAGTAGATCTTTGTAGACTTATGTAGACCCTGGCAAATCCTGGTAGATCTAAGTAGACCTTGGTAGACCCAGGAAAACAATGGTTGACCCAGGTAGAACCTGGTTAATTCAAGAAGACCTAGATAAGCCCAAGAAGACCCAGGTAAACACAGATAAAATCCAGTAGACCCAGGTACACTAAGGAAGACCATGGTAGACCCTGGTAGACTCAGGTAGAACAAGGCAGATCCAGGTAGACCATGGTAGACCCAAGTAGACCATGGCAGACCCAGGTAGACCATGGTAGAACCAGGTAAATCCAAGTAGACCCAGGGGAGACATGGTAGACCAAGGGAGACTATGGTAGACCAAGGGAGACTCAGGAAGACCATGGTAGACCCAGGTAGACTATAGTAGTCCCAGGTAGAGCCAGGTAGACCACTGTGGAACCAGGTAGAGCCAGGGAGACTATGGTAGACCCAGGTAGAGCCAGGGAGACCACTGTGGAACCAGGTAGAGCCAGGGAGACTATGGTAGACCCAGGTAGAGCCAGGGAGACCATGGTAGACCCAGGTAGACCATGGTAGACCCAGTTAGTCCATGGTAGTAGACCCAGGTAGACCATGGTAGTAGACCCTTGCCCTCCAAGTGCCTAGTACAGAGATACTGTCACGCATCAGTCAGCAGAAATGAGTCACCATAGAGCATGGTGGGGAACGACCTTGTGGCCCCCCTCCGTCTCATCCGTCTTTCCCCCCTCTCTCTTTCTTTTCCCCCTCTCCCTTCCTATGCTCCAGTGTCATTTTTATTATAGGCTTCAGGAGATAAAAGGCAATGATCCACAGGATGATGAATGTCTGTGTGGCTGAGATACAGAACACTGCAGAGGACCATCCCCCTAACCTAACCCTGCTCTTACCTCTGTGTGGAGGTGTGCATAGAAGGGGGTGTGTGTGTGTTTGTGTGTGTGTGTGTACTGTGTGAGTGTGCGTGTGCGTGTGTGTTATACACGTTGTAGCTTAGCTATAATGGCATGTTATCTAGTTAGTCTAAACGTAGGAAGCGTTGTCCTGCGTTACCACACTAGGACATGTATACATAAAGCATTTGCTGTATTTGTTATTGTCATACCGCAAGCAGGAAAGGCTATAAAAAGGGAATTCCAAACCAACCAAGCACCTTAGGGAAATATGAAGAAAATAGGCTATGAGAAATATTCTTTTTTAATAATCAGATTGATCTTATAGGAAATATCAAAGAATCATATATATTTAACTAGTAATTGAGTTAAAACTATTAAAATAAATAAAATTGACATCAAGTTAGAATAATTTCATATAAAAGATGTGCGTCAATATATGTAACACACTATACGCTATGTAGTACTTTGTGCACCTCCCTTTGCCAAAATAACAGCTCTGAGTCATCTCCTATAATGTTTGATGACAAGGGAGGACACACATTTTTAGACCATTTCTCAATTCAGAAACTCTCCAGATCCTTTAGATGACCTGGCATCCACAATCACTCGACCTCAACCCAACTGAGATGTTTTGGGATGAGTTGGACGGCAGAGAGTAGGAAAAACAGCCAATGAGTGCTCAGTATATGTGGGAACTCCTACAGGACTGTTGGAAAAGCATTCCAGGTAACTATCTCATGGAGCTGGTTGAGAGAATGCCAAGTGAGCAAAGCTGTCATCAAGGCAAAGAGTGGCAACATTAAAGAATCAACACTATGAAATGTATTTTGATTTCTTTAACCCTTTTTGGTTACAACATGATTCCATATGTTTAGGTTCATCGTTCTGATGTCTTCACTATTATTCTACAATGTGGAAAATGGTAGGCATGTCCAAAAGTTTGACTGGTATTGTATGTTAATTACATTTTGGTCAGAAGATTTTCTAAATATGCTAATAATTGTGGAACTCTTTCTTGATGACAATTTATTTTTTCTTTGAATAATTTTCCCTCAGTTAAAAGTTACATTCAAGTGATATTTTGAGTGTAGTATCAAGCTGACAATGACCTTTTTGACCTATTTTGTTCATATTAACCTAGGCTGTCAATAGTTAAATTGTTTTGTAGATAGCTTTGAAGTCTAGCGCTGTAAATACATTGTTTCTACTAATCGCCTTATAGATGCTAAAGGGTTGAATTGACACATTCCTCCTTTAAGATTATGTTAATTTGTCCAACGACATTTAGTTGCCTAAAATGAAGAGGACTATGTATAAAAAGGGCTGTAATTTCTATTTGTTATACAAATACCCTCAAAAGACACTGACTGCATCATATTTAATGTGCTGGAGCACAGAACCAAACCAAAAGCTTGGGTGACTGTCCAAATAATTATGTGTGTGTATACATGTATGAGTGTGTGTGTGTGCACATGTACTGTACACCACACTCCTGTAGTCCTGGAAACATCTTCATTATAATGAAGATGTTTACATTCATTGCCACCAGTGTCTGCTGTTGCTGCAACTACTCCACTAATGAAACGAATCACAATAATGACAATAGATGTCTGTTATATAGAACTCTAATTGCAGAATGAATCTTAAAGACACTATAGAAACAAAAGACCTGTAGGGATCGGGATGTGGCAGATCTCGTCTTCCACATACTAAATAGTGATCTCTTTGATTGAGCAAACCTCATCCAGCAGATCAGGGTTGTTGTATCAATCAAACAACACCTTAAATTATACATACTGTATAGTCAAGTAATTTATGTAATAAGAGAGAATTGTCTGCTCACAGTAAATAATCTGACAACGGAAATGAGTTTCATGCAGTCAGTCAGAGACTGAATTTTATGCCAGTAAGTGAGGGAGTGCATGCTTTCGACTGAGACAGAGTAAAACAGAGTAAGAGAAAGTAACAGAGCGCAAGAGAGTAAGAGACAGTAAGAGAGAATATGAGTGAGTACTAGAGAGTAATAGAATGTTGAGAGAGGAGGTGAAGCAAGTATTTACCTTGTGTGCCTCAAAGAGCTGCGGAAGGAGACAGACACATTACATATCAGGGTTGAGCTCCTCCTGTACAACACTCAGACACACAGACAACACAGAGTCAGACAGACAGTCACACACAGACAACACAGTCAGACAGACAGTCAGACACACAGACAACACAGAGTCAGACAGACAGACTGAAGACTCATAATGAGGATTCACTGCATGAGGGGGACTGATCAGACAGGACACGCACACTGGGCAACGTATTGCGCGCACGCAGGCGCACGCAGGCGCACGCACTCACGGTGCTGTCCACGTAGGCCTCTGTCCACACCGTGTCGTGCTCATGGTCGATGACTTTAGGACGACTCATGACATGAAGATACCTCATCACATTCTCCTGTACATCTGCCAGAGTGGAGATCTGACTGAAGTACCCTGTAGCAACATGGCAATATGTACACACGTTATTTAAGTCAGAAGTTGATGAACACACAGGCACTCAGGAATTACTGGCAGCACCTCCTTTTCCAAAGTGCTATACTGCCCAGCACAGCCACAACAGAAACACAAACAGGCTTACAAGTAAATATCAACACAAACGGTCGTTAGCATATTTTCAAAATGTAACATGTTGGAGTTTCTAATTAGTTACCAGAACAATACAGTAAGTCAATGAGTCATGTCACATTTTGATTACCCAAACTCAGTAACATTCCTACTAAATGCAATAGAGAAAGACAAAAGGCAGTATTGCCAGTTTCATTTTTTTTTACAAACAAAGGACTTTTTTGTGTACTTTTGTTGTTTATGCTTTAATTGTCATAAAGAGCTGATTGGGTCCATTGCTTCAAAAAATAGTGAAAACATCAAATGGTGTTCTGATGCAAGGGTGTATAAAAGGTGTATAAAAGGCTTTTTTGATGTAATAAATGACACTTCACTACCCAAATGTGCGCTATTTACCCTGAGAATGCCAAATATGATCCCTCTGACTCAAACAGATCAAGACATACAAACATGTGCCGATTATAGAACCAGTCTGTGGACGACAGGAATATTCTTGCATTTGTTCATGACATTGTCCAGTGTCTGTCAGACAGTCAGCCTAGGTATCCAGTGTAACTATGACAGTCTACAGCAATGTGTCTGACAGGTATAGCATGCTCTAAAAACCCTTAAATAACATCACTCAGACAGCCATGTAATTTCTCAGTTGGAAGCACATACAGTCTGTCAGGGTGCCTGTCAGAGTAACACTGGACAACTTTGCTGGAAAGCTTCATGTTACTTTTTTGAGTCTTCTCTGGTGTCCATCACTGAAAAAAGTGTGTCTACAGCAGTTTAGAAAGGAACTGTGCGCTGTTGAAAAGAGCAGACTAATCTCTCTGTGGAACTGAACATATTTCTCCCCAACTCACAACGGGAAAATAGCAGAACTGTTTCTCAAAGTGTCTTATCTTGAGGCTGCTTTGCCAAGAGGAACACATCGGCCATCACTGTTGAGTAACTGAGGCTTCATCTTTATCATGGGCGGCACACTGGAAACGTTGTTTTGTAAAACCCGTTCCTTTGCATTGGCTTTGGTTGTTTTCATCAACATAAGTGTATCATTGTCAGCAGAGAGCTTTGTTTCTCTCTTTTTTTGAAGTATTATAAGATTCTTGTTATGTCTCCTAAAATGTAAATTAAGAAGTCAATTAAATGCGTGCCATTTTGGGGCAACACCGAGTTGTTGATGAAGGAGTGGTAACCCTTCAAATGCCTCTGATCAACTGTAAGCTACAGTTTTTATTTCTACACCGCCCATTCATTGTATCAAGTTCTGGCCCTTTAGATATTAATCACCCTGCAAACAAGCCCTATCTGAAAAATTGAAAATGATATTCCCATACAGAAATCGAATAAAGTGCTGGAAAAAATAAACAGACCAATACAACTTTTTCTGACCTTTCCAAAAAGGTTGAGAAGGAAAGTTTTGAGTGAGGAACAGAAGTGTTCAATTTGCAGTGGTCCCTTCATTTTAACCCTTCTGTTCCTCAATCAAAACCTTCCGTTTTAACTTTTTTGGAAAGGAAAGATGGTGCAGTGGTTCCAGAGCTGTATTTTCCAGAGCTGCATATGGTCATATACATTGTTGTATATACATTGCCATATACATATGTTTTAAATACATGATTATGTTAATTACATATTTCAGTCATGACATGTATAAAAACAGCCAAATGTAGTATATTTCAGTCTGACATGTATAAAAACAGCCAAATGTAGTATATTTTGACATATATGTACATAGCACATGAACAAAAAGGAAGGTTTTGAGTGAGGAACAGAAGAGTTTAAATTAAGAGAACATTGCCAATCGAACGCTGCTGTTCCTCATTCAAAACCTTTCAACTTTTTTGAAAGGAAATAAAAAGGTGCAGTGTTCTCTCCCAAATTTCAGAGCTGTATGTTTACAACATATATGGTCATATAAGACCTATAAGTTGCATACATAAATTTCCATATATTACATTTCCCTACGGGATGCCTACTACTTTGTTCTACCAAAGAAGCATCTATAACAGATATCCTTTAGTAAACAGTCTGCTATTTATAGCCTAATTGTTTTTTCACAAGTTCACAAATCTGTACATATTTTATTAATCATGCTGGTAATGTAATCCATGTAATCTGGTACTCCCCAACTGTGCACACACAGACACACTCACATTTACACACACACAAATTGTATCACATTAAGGGCATTTCACGGGCATTTCGCGGTTAATGTTAGCGTTGGAGTAAGGTTATGCTAGCTGGGCTGTGTAATCCCACAGTGATCAGTTTTCCTGACTGGGACTTCACCATCCAGAACGTTCTCCTCTCATCTGAAGTTTGTGCACACGGGAGCCATCAGCTGCAGGCGGCCAGGGGGAAAGGCTCCGACAGGAAGAGGGATTAGGCAGAGATGACCTCTGACCCATCTGTGTCACTCCACTGGTGCTCTGTTCCACATTACACTGCACACATCAGCACAGCCAATCCCCCAACACACTCCCAAACCGTTTTATTCTCCAGAACCACCCAAACCTCCCAAGACTACAAAACACTGACACCTCGAACACAAAAACACACACATTCTACAACAATCGCAATTCAAGCAGCTCACACCTGCCCAACACCCACACATGCACAAGTCGCACATTACCGGACAACCAACAAGTTGTGAATTTAATGCTGGATCATTGGCACATTCTGTATTTCATACTGTATATATTGTCCTGTTTATAGTGTTTATTAATAAGGGAAAGTTGGTGTATTTGGTACTGTTTATAATGTTCATTTATAATGGATATTTGGTGTATTTGGTACTGTTAATAATGTTCATTTATAATGGATATTTGGTGTATTTGGTACTGTTTATAATGTTCATTAATAATGGATATTTGGTGCATTTGGTACTGTTTGTAGTGTTCATTTATAATCGATATTTGGTGTATTTGGTACTGTTTATAATGTTCATTTATAATGGATATTTGGTGTATTTGGTACTGTTTATAATGTTCATTAATAATGGATATTTGGTGCATTTGGTACTGTTTGTAGTGTTCATTCATAGTGGATGGTTGGTGTATTTGGTACTGTTTATAACGTTCATTAATAATGGATATTTCGTGCATTTGGTACTGTTTGTAGTGTTCATTTATAATGGATATTTGGTGTATTTGGTACTGTTTATAATGTTCATTAATAATGGATATTTGGTGTATTTGGTACTGTTCATAGTGTTCATTAATAGTGGATAGTTGGTGTATTTGGTACTGTTTGTAGTGTTCATTAATAGTGGATAGTTGGTGTATTTGGTACTGTTTGTAGTGTTCATTAATAGTGGATAGTTGTTCTTTTTTGTACTGTTCATAGTGTCCATTAATAGTGGATAGTTGGTGTATTTGGTACTGTTTAAATTGTTCATTAATAGTGGGTAGTTGGTGCATTGAGTACTGTACACTCTGTTCTTGGTGATTATAATACAGAGGTGAAAGCAGACCAACCTTTATTAGCACAAGCCATCCATTTCATGTTATCAGCAAAGGCAGATTCTCGTCCAATCAGGTACGGGAATATGCGCACCTGTGTGGAGAGGAAACAGTGCTGTCAGCTGTGAGTTTGGTGAGATCAGGTTTAAATTGAAAATACAGTCATTTACAGTGTTGTCAGATCAGATTTAAATAGATTATACAGCAATTCACAGTTTTGTTCGATCAGATTTAAATAGATTATACAGCAATTCACAGTGTTTTCAGATCAGATTTAAATATATTATACAGCCATTCACAGTGTAGTGAGTTCAGATTTAAATAGATTATACAGCCATTCGCAGTGTTGTCACATTAGATTTAAATTGATTATAAAGCAATTTGCAGTGTTGTCAGATCAGATTAAAATAGATTATACAGCCATTTACAGTGTTGTCAGCATGTCCGAGCTTCCTTAAACCTGTATGCATGCATGTATGCATGTATGTGTGTAGGTACCGGTATGTATGTATGTATGTGTGTATGTATGTATGTATGAATGTATGCATGTATGAATGTATAGATGTATGTATGTGTGTATGTATGCATGTATGTATGCATGTATGTATGTATGTATGTATGTATGTATGTATGCATGTATGTATGTATGTATGTATGTATGTATGTATGTATGTATGTATGTATGTATGTATGTATGTATGTATGTATGTATGTATGTATGTATGTATGTATGTATGTGTGTATGTATGTATGTATGTGTGTATGTATGTATGTATGTATGTATGTATGTATGTATGTATGTATGTATGTATGCATGTATGAATGTATAGATGTATGAATGTATGCATGTCTGCAAGTATTTGTGTATGTATGTATGTGTGCATGTATGTATGTATGTATGTACTGTATGTATGTATGCATGTATGTATGTATGTACTGTATGTATGTATGCATGTATGTGTGTTTGTATGTATGTATGTATGTATGTATGTATGTTGGTATCAATGTGTGTATGTATGTATGTATGGGGGGGTCAATGTGTGTACTCTTTGCAACTCAACATGCCTCATTGGCTCCAGATGCTGTGCTAAGCATATAGAAGAACCACAGTAAACGACTGCCAAATACTGCCCCTCTGGGTAGGTGGGGGGATGGGGTATACACTGCCAAATACTGGCCTTTGTGCCGAGTCTGCCGGCACGCATGTGCTTGATAGATGTGGACAAAAGACCCCTAAGCTGTTGTTTTTATTGCACTGTGAATAGCACAGCAGCCCATTTCATTTCACGTGTATTTGCCTAACGTTTTCCCCCAGTCATTTGTCACTGTGTGCCCACAAAAGACCCCAGAAAGACTCTCAATAGAGACAGCCCGCCTGGGGCGACCAAAGCACAAGCAAAGGAGATGGCTATGTTGCTACTTAAGGAGAAGAGAGACTCTAGAGTTTCTTTTTGGGGATCCCAGGATGTTTAACCCTAAACTAGCTCTCCATAGTAACCCGGTCAAGGGCTTATCTGAGTAGGTATGTTAGTTTACATTGAGCTAGAACATATCAAGCACATGGAATGGGTGCAGGTCCACGGGTGAGGTTTGAGAAACACTACCCTGTCCTTCTGACACCAGACTCTGGCAAACATGGCATAGACAAGACAGGGACAGACAGCGAAACAGAGACAGAGAGATAGACAGATGAACAGAGAACAACGGGGACTGAGAGAGAGACAGACAAATAAACAGAGACAGGGACAGACAGACCGACAAACAGTGACAGGGAATGAGACAGACGAACAGAGACGGAGTGGGGATCAAGACAGAGAAAGGGACAGAGACAGGGAGGCAGATGAACAAAAACAGAGAAGGGGACAAATGCAGAGAGGGACAGAGACGGTGACAGAGTGTTTAGGCAGGGTGAAGGGGCAGTTGAGCACAAAGAGCCAGCCCAGGGATGTAGGCAGAGTGGGGATGCAGTGTGGGGGGGCGGGCTCTAGACACGGTGGTACATTCTGTCCTCGGTTCCCCAAGCCAATCACATACAGGACCTCCGATGGAGTCCGACCAGTCAGCTGACGAGGTGGATGGAGGTCAACGTGACAGACGCCAATGAGCCCCATGACGACTGAAGGTCCGACGGCCCGACACCCTTGGCTCCTCCATTACGGCTGTCATTTACGAAGGCTTTATGAATGCTTTAGTAATGCTTTTGTATGTCTCATCAACAACATGAAGTAAGGCTTTCCGCTTTTTCTGATGAACGAAACGTTTCTGGTTGAGGATAAAGTAATGCTTAGTGAGACAGTACATCAAATGGACTGTGCGAGGCAGATTGCGTGCACTGTGTTTTTGGTTTTGGCTGGCTCTTAATTCTGTGTGCAGTTTGAACCCTGCGTGGGTGGCTGCTCAGGGAACCATTATTAATTCTGCCCTTGAAAACAGTTTATCCCCGATGTTTCTGCGGTTAGGACAAACGTCATGCTGTGTTGGGTCAGCACTTTAAAATGCACATGAAGTATATTGCCGTCAGTTGTACATTCAGTGTATTAAAAGCTATAATTGGATAATGGGAATCCAACATCTCCACACCCCAACAAGGAGAAGCCTACAGCCGTCAAACACATGTACATGTGAAATGATTATAGCAAAGTCACAATTACAGCAAAAGAGAGTCAGTAGAAATGGAAAGAGAGATTCAGTTTGTGTGTATGTATGTATGTATGTTTATCATTATCATGCCAATTCTAATGAAAAATCACACATTACCTAAAGTACGTGCCATGATTTAATTTACTATGTTTGATTGCTATACCACCAATTTAAATTTGACACCCAGTGTATTTATTGGCCAATGGTTCTCATAAAAACACTATTACATATTAACATAATGATCTCAAAATTGAAACAAGGCACTTTTTTAGTATGTAGAATGTTTGGTTGCTTTTGACATGCAATTGGACATCTTTCAAAAATGACCTTCTACCATCTATAATCAGCAATTTCACCAGACATTAACATGGAGGCACAGGACAAAATTATCTTCCAGGCAAAACCTTCAAATGGTCCAAAACTACAGTAAGAACCTAACCCTGTGATTCTTCCAGGATTTTGTTATTATCATTATTTCTCAGCAAATCATGATATACGCAGTAAAATATAAATCAAGGTCATTATTTAAATGTTAGGGTTAGGGTCCAATTCGCTTCTCTATAAATGTTCATCTTCTGCTCCGACTACCAGCCGCTGGGTGTGCCTGAGAAACACGGTCTGTTCCATTCTACAACCAGCCCCTGGCTGAGCGTGAGAAACACAGTCTGTTCCACGAACACATGGGTGTTTCATGAGGACAGAGATTTAAAAATATTTTTAACTAAACGTACAAAGAATTTGGAAGCCCTTTCTGAGGTTTTGGTGTGAGCTACTGATATGGGCTTTGGGTGAAGCTCTGATTTTGTGTAAGAAAGGATAAGAACCTGATAGGATTGGTAGGTATAAGAGGGACCTGGGGCAGAGACAGAATAAGAGACAGTATTACTGGCTGTATACACTGGAAAGCCGTGACCTGGATCTCACCTTCCTGTCTGGCCAGTTGAACTTGGCGAAGACGTCGTCGTACATCTGTGTGGCCCCGTCCGTCACAAGCATGATAGCCTGGCTACACACACTGCCATGGCCAGTCTGGTTAAACTAAACAAACACACGCACGCGCGCACACACACACACACACACACACACACACGCACACACACACATACACACACACGCGCACACACGCGCACACACACACCCACACACACACACACACACACACACACACATGCACACACGCATACACACATACACACGCGCACACGCGCACACACACACACACACACACACACACACACATACACACACACACACACACACACACGGAGAGAACACACACACACACACACACACACACACACATACACACACGGAGAGAACACACAGGACACTTGCAGACAGGTTGCAAAAGACAGAAAAAAGGGAATAAATGAGTGAAGGAACACTTGCATGCAGAAGCTTCCATACAGGTGTACTGTACCCCAATAATACAATAACCAACCAATCCCTTCATGTTCTGTGGCAGGTATACAAATGCTGAGCCTGCCCAGTTGACCTCGATTGTGGATCAAGATGGCAAGAGAAAAGGATCTTAGTGTTTGACCGTATTATAATTCACCAAATGAGGGAATATCTTTTGGAAGAATGGTGTTTCATCCCTCCAGTAGAGTTCAGAGACTAGTAGAATCTGCGCCAAGGTGCATTGAAGGTGTTCTGGCGGTTCATGGCCCAACACCTTACTGACACACTCAGTGTCGGTTTTCCCTTTATTTTGCCACCCACCTGTACTTACACAGAAATACACACACTATCACACATAACCTACTCTTGGCTAACCAAGAGTAAGTACATCAAGGCGAAGATGTGTCCCTTCCTGTTTCGATTCTGTCCACGGGATATTTCACAGGATATTAGAAAACAGACGTGAAGGAATCCAAAAGAGAGGAATTCTACAGCTAGTAATCTCCAAGCAGGAGCAACATTTATCCACGGGGGATTTTCATCGCCCTCCTAGGGCTTATCCAATCCCATCTGGTCTCTGAGGGCTCGGGCAGACTGAGAGAGACCTGGGTTCAAGTAATACTCAAGATCTTCGCAATACTTTGGACATTTTCTTGAGTCTGCCTGGAGTGCCATATGGCCAGGGTTAGCAGAACGTGACGATTTCATTGGTTCATATATCTACACGAAAGAAATGAATAACAGAAGTGAACGTATTTGAATCCAGGTGTTCTCTGACAGGCCGCGTCCTGTCACCTCAGTCGGTAATGGTCTGTTTTTACTTCTGATGTTTGATGATGTCCGATACTACCAGTAGGCGAACGAGCAAGCCCAGTCAGTGACTAAAACACAGATAATCTCTTTGTAAATAAACTGGGGGAGGGCGGCCCACATTAATCTGATGGCAGAAGATGCATGGCGGTAATTAACTGGCTTATTGACCTGTGACAGAGGGAATGTGAAGAAATAGAGCTTTGTGGAGGGAACGCCATTATCGCTGCCTGACGCTGCTGAGCACAGCTCTGCTCTAAAAAACCCCACTGGCAGCACCAGTGTGAAGACAGACACACGTACACACACACACACACACACACACACACACAGGATTACAATACCGCATGGACTGTCTCCCTTGACACGCTCATATCTCTCACGAACGCATTCACAACGGTCTCAGAACACACTGCAGATTACCGCAAGTTGACCTTGCTCAGGGCATCCCTCTGAACCGGGGTAAAGTGTTTCTACGGTTACTTACATCACATATGGCGCAAAGTCTTTTGTCAGTGGTGTGACCAACGTGACGAGGACATAATGACATCTCAGTCAGTGTGGAACCTCTGTGCTCTTCAGTGTCGTGTGGCAGCCACGGAGAGTGCCGGAAATGAACCTGTATAGGACTAATGGGATGGCGTTACAGCAGGCCGAACGCAATGGCGACCAGAATGTTCGCAACATTGTCGAATGCACGACTTTCTGGCATGCCGGGGGTTTTAAAGGGTGTCTACGGGCTTTCCACGGTCAAGGGGCGTGAAACCTCTGCAGGGCGGAACACCGTAGACGTGAGAACCCTGCAGTCGGGCACTCCACTTCCCAGCTAGCCAAACGTTCTATTTCTTAGACCTGCTATGTTCCGTGGCCCCGTTGGAACCCGTTCCATCCGCCCACTGAAGTAGTAGCGTCGGAAAGTGCTTTTCTCACTGAGCCCAGTGGCCCATTACCATATTCACTGCACTAGCTTTAATTAATCTGACAAATGCAGACGCTGAAGCCGTGCTCCCGTGGCCCAGCGAGAAGCGGCTGACTGCTGGCCTGAAAACAGAGATAAAAGGAGAGCAGAAAACGGCTCCTGGTCTAATCTCCCCGTCTTTGTGTTCCAATCATCCTCATTATTAAGTACCCTTAATTATAATCATTAATCACTCTTCAGAATAGACGTGTCCTTGTCCGCTAGGCGGAACGGGGGATAGCGGGGATTGCGCCGAAGCGTTGCAGACAGAAATTAGGAGGGAGACGAGCTGTTTTTCGGAGCTCCGGAATGAGCAGGTACACCTTGCTGGAGTGTTGCTGGAGCCGCTCAGCTTCATCATTCAATTATGTCGGGACATGGAACCTACTGTGCCAGAACTAACTGCTTTTCTACTAAAACTCCTCTGGTGTGTACCCAAGGCTGTTTACATATTTGTTGTTTCTTTTTGCCCCACATCACCTTGGAGATGTGTTGATTATTACTGTAGCACAGGAAGTAGACCGTATTTGTGGTTTGGGCCGGTCCATGTCTAGGCTGTTGCCTCTGGTGTTCAGAACCGGCCCTCTTGTCTTTTAGCAAACTCTCCTCTTAAAATAAATGACAGTTTTCACTCAACAGAATGGATAAACCTGGTGAATAAGGGATCAAAGTCAAAGACTGAACTCACCTCGTTTAGAATGGTGAACGCTTCGGTTAGAGCGTCGCCCAGCAGTCCAATCCCTTTAGCAAACAGCTTGTCCAGATGCTCTCTGAAATGCTAACCGATGGCCAAGAAAGAGGTAAAGATACGGTATGATTAAAGTATTAATCTAGCAAATCTCCTTTGATAGGATCTACATGCAATGTGTGTTTGTGTGTGTGTGTGTGGGTGTGTGTGTGTGTGTGTGTATATTTCTGTATGACATGGAGAAACTTACAGCTTTGTTGTTTTTGTCAGCCCGGACCAGTGTACCGTTGAGACAAGGCTCCACATAGTGGATCTCCTGATTGTACTGTGATCACACATGATGAGAGGGTTAACCGTGATTAGAATGATCCAAATGATCCACAACACACACGCATTCACATACACACACAAAAACACACACTCTCTCACAAACACACACACACACACACACACACGAAATGATGCCCCCCCCCGCACACACACACACACACACACACACGCAGAACACACAGTTCAGCTACAGGCGGATGAGACTGACGGCAATGATGTTGAAGAAGTCGTCATCCCCCAGGGTGTCCAGAATGGAAGAGACAGTCTGCCTGGCAATGGTCAGTCTGAGGCCTTTCATGCTGCCGCTGACGTCCACCAGAATCACCACGTCTTTGGGCGAGGTCGCTGCCTGGATGTACCTGAGTCGCGGAGGGACGACACCACAACAATCAGCAGCTGTTACACAGGGGACACCTTTCTTCTGTAACAAGATGAGGCACAGGGCCAAAGAAATTGGACGATAAAAGCTATTTGAAATTTAGAGATAGAGCTTTGGATTTCAAAGACTTAGAATCAGGGATGTTTTTGTAGTTTAGATATGCATTGAACTTCAACCCATGTAATTAAGAATGGGTTTACAGAATAGGTTATTTACTTTATTTGATCAATGTTATTCTTCATTACAAAACAATTCAGATGTGTGGTGCTACTAATACATTTCTCAGAAGTATGCTTTGCATAGATACAAACTTCCAATCCCAAGATATTAAAAGGATGACCAATTGCGAGAAAGCATACCACTTCCTGTTTCTGCAGTCAAAGGCGATGACCCCATGTTCATCTGGATGCCATTTGACCCCTGGAACGATGGGAAAGATGGCAAAATACACTGAGCACCATCATGTCAGACAGTGGATGGATGTTCCTGAATAACACACCAACTACACAATGTCCTAGAAAAGGGGTTCAAATCGTTAGACGACATCTGTCTGTTTCATTGCTATATCAGTTGTCTGGTTTAAGGAAGTCTGAATGGCAAAGGGTTATTATGTCCGACACTGCAAGGATATTCCTTTGTTCCCATAGATGAACCCCTTGTAAAGGGTGACAAATCTTTGGCGAAAAATACCTTTGGTGAATAATCTACTTAAAACCTTCTTGTATACTGAGAGGGTTCCACTTTCGACCAAATACAACCGTTTTTATCGAGTACTCTTTTGGTAACAATTGGAGATCCTTTAGGGATGGTCCACCGGTCGAGACTGATCGATCCAGTGAGAAGGGATGATCCAGTGAGAAGGTCTTTACACTGTAACGGAGACGTTTCCGTGCCAGCACTAATGTCCCATCTCTGTGGTGTTATGCTAAGCGACGACACCGCGGTCCAATAGCACCGCCACAGAACAGCACTGCCTTGCAGCACCATGCCCCGGTGGAACCAGGACTCACAGGCGGCTCACATTCTGATTAATTTGCTCTATGCATCCTCTCTGATGGTCTGTAAAATTACAACATTAGGGAAATCACCCTTTTAACAAATCCATTTCATTTTCCCTCATTTTGAACTGACTGCTTCCTGCTTTCTGCACCTCCCCCGCTCTCACATACGCACACACGCTTAGACACGCACGCCGGCACACACACGTACACACACAACTCACCAGGATACTGCCTGAAGAAGCCCTTGGCACTTCCGAAGTACTGCCATATCAGGGACGGGTCTTTTTCGTAGTTATCCACAAACACTTTATTCAAGGCTTCTGACCAATACACCCCATTAACTATGGCTGGATCTGAAAGAGAGAAAGAGAAACGCAGGGATGAGGAGAGAGAGATAGACAGAGAGAGTAGAGGGGAAGGAGGGAAGACAGTGACAAGAACAAGGTAATAATGGTCATCATCATCACCATTAACACTGAACACAGGAGTGCAGGAGCATTGACCTTTGACCTTATTGACCCATCTGGCAGAGGCACAATGACTGTGACTAAATAATGTCCTCCCAACCTTCTGCTGCATGGCCACCACACACACCGTCACGCAGACACACACACACGAACGCACACATGCACTCATGCACACGCAAACACACACTCGCACAACACACGTGCACACACACACACACACACACACACACACAGTGCAGAAAAGAGACCGATCGTGTCAGGAAGCGCCCCATTGTGCCGAGAACAGCGGGGGAGTGGGGAGCAATAAGGAGGCCATTATAGACAGACAAAAGGCGCCAGGGCCTGGGTAGGGAGGTGACACACTGGGACATAAACAGTTGAACAGTCCGTCACTGCAACACTCTCCTCAGCCTCCTCACAGTCTCGTCGTCTTCCACGTGCCTGTGGCGGGACGCTCCTCCCTATCTCGGGGTGATTATTGATCCACTCGATGGCCGGTTCTCCTGCGGTACTGACAGCGGCGCCAGATCCTCGATGCCTTCTCGGCACGCACGCTCGGGCTCGACTCCACTCCATCGAAAGTACATGGTGCGTTTCACCTCTTGATGCAATCATTTCCGTTCATTACCTGAGCCGACGCGCGAGTCCGTTCAATAAATAGTCGTTGTTCTCGGACTAACATGAAACCGATCCCGAATCTGCTTCTCACACAGTTTAATGAAATAGCCTGTTACTGACCCTGATGTGTTAAGTAGGGTTACATTTCCCTTATCCAAACTTGTACATAGTGCATCAACTATACAGGCATCTACTAAAAACGGTCTTGGCTGTTCGTGCGCCCCATGGCACATATCCCCAAAAAATTACCTCATAGAAGCAGTGCTGATCCAGCAGTCCATACGATCCCTTTCATTAGGATCTAAATGTCCAAACTGATGCTAGGTCAGGAACAACGCATTACATCACAATGAGTCTGAAATTCAAAACCATACTAAACACTGAAAAAACTAACAACGTAGCTGTTTATTATCCGCTTGATCTTACACAATTTTCTGAGGGGAATTGAAACTTTAACTGCGGTAAATTTGTTTAGAGGAAAATCTGATTCTTAATAAAAAATAATATACTTTCTCAACAAAAAGTATCATGTTTATTGGCACCCTGGCCTTTAATGCTTTGTACAAGGTCCCCTTATTAACCAAAAAATAACCCTGAGTTCTTCTCCCATAATGTTGGACGACATGGCATTCTGTTAGGGACCAAACGTTTCTGATACATACCAAAAATACGGGATTGGTATTAGTGACAGACAGTCTATGTAATGATCTGATATCATGAAACCGATTATCCTACAATGCATTGTAAACATGAGACGAAGGAAGATCGTAAACACAAGGGCTATGCCTTGTGAACTCAACAACAACCACAATGTCTGCGGTCTGAAGTTACTTAACACTTGAGTCACTAGTAAATCCAGTAGTTGAAACATTTGAATGAAAGTGTTTCTAGGGCTGACAGTGAAACATTTTAAAATAGCTAGCTAATCCCGTTGCACATAGTGTTACTGAACATACCTTTTTTGAACATGAGCCCAATCTCAGACCCAGTCCCAATTTCCCCCCTAAACGCTAAACCCTAAGCTGAACCCTCACAGACCTAACTGACGTGGCCTGGTAAGTGACTTAGGGCAAGAGGTTTCAAGGGCTCAAAATGATATAAATAGTAATGGGACCGCACTTTGGACATTATAACGTTACCTTGACGATGCTGAAATATGATTTATTTTACAGTTTTTACTTTCTTCGCAGCCAAGGCACTTAATAGACTGACTGTTTTTGGTCCAAACAGCATTGTTAAGAAACACTTAAATAAATAGTTAAATAAACTAGGTGTGCAATAGGGTGATTGCATTCCTCTGATTACATTTGTTCCATGTGCCATCTTAAATCCTTGTTAATGTAGTGTAGTTTACTGTTATTCTTCTTTCTTCTCTTATGAGGCCTGTTTGCCAGGATTTTTCTCTCATTTCGAGGCTTCCCCTAGTAACCTTTGTGTTTCATGTCACAACGCTATGAACTGTAGGCAATTCCCTCAGGCAAAGTCTACGGAAATGCGGACTTACGAAAAGGGTGCATAAAGGGCTCGAAAAGTCTGTGAGAGAACCCCTCTCTCACAGACTTGTCAGTGGGACAGCCCTACACCTTCACAGACTTAATGAAAACGCGCTTCAAAGTCTGTGAGTCTGTGAGTTTGGACATTGAGGCCCAATATCAAAGTCCAGTTCAAAAGGCTGTGACATGAATGATGGGGGTCACCAGGGGAACCCAGAAGCAAAAGAAATATCCTGGAAAATCCGCCTCATATGAGAAGAAAGTAGAAGAACAGTAAATAAACAAGGATGGAAGAAGAAACCGACCCTGATGTTAACATAGTTAGCAAAAATAGTTCACTGATGGTTCATATAGCCAGAACTGTGAGTAGCTTGGCATAATGATACATTCTTAAAAGGTCTAATAAAACGTTGTAAACCCACAATAGTGAGCAACATGTTTCAGCGTCATCAAGGTAACGTGATAATGTCCAAAGTGCTGTCCCATTACTATTTACAGCATTTAGACCCCTTGATGCCTCTTCCACTCAATCACTTAACAGATGATGTCAGTTCGGTTTGTGAGGGTTCAGGGCTTAGGGTTTATGGGGGACATTGGGATTGGGCCATAGTCTTATACAACATACCTTATTAGTACAGGTTGTTATTGAACATATCTTTTTTTAACATGGTGTTCTTGAACGTACCTTTGTTTTACATGGTGTATCTGAATGTACATTTGTCTTAAATGGTGTTACTGAACATACCTTTGTTGTACATGTTGGTGGGTACCTGGACCACACTGAGGCTGAGGTTGACTGATAGGTTGTTGAAGTGCTCGTTGGGTTCCAGAATGAACTCTCCTCCCAGCTCCACGTTGTTGCCCTCCTCATCCACCTCGTTGATCAGCACTGCGTTGAAGTACTCATACTGAGGAGAAAAAATCAGGAGAATCGTAAGTGTTAAAGAATTCATATGGAGGAACAGACACTGAGGGCCAGTTTCACAGACACAGATGAAGTTAATCTGTGTAGGTAAAACCGGCCCCAAGCGTTTACATCCATCAGCACCGTAATGAAGTCCTGCTACTGGGGAGGAATTGTAAGAGCATAGCCACATATTGTTAAAAAACAAATCCACAATCAAATGCGCTTTGCATAGTACTCTAACTGATGAATTGAACAGAGAGCTACAAAGCAACTCAATAATCAGTTTAATTCCTTTCCATTCCTTTTCTTAACTTTACCTGACAACCAGTCACTGAAGAAAACAATTTCCTGCACATAAATATCTATCCTTTATAGTAGGTCAAAAAACATTTGAACATCATTTTGGCCAGGAGATCATATTCTGGTTGCAGCATAACAACGACCGAGGGTCTTTCGTGGAGTGGTATAATTTGTTTTCGAGGTTGATGTCTGAGTTGTCCTTGCTTCGCAAGACCAGTTGTGGTTGTTTGCTGGTGAATGTGTTCCCCTCTAAGCACCTTCTGCTGGCGAGAACTTCCTGGTTTAGTTAGCCATGTCAAACAAATCTGAGTTGCTTGCAGGAGATATTTATCGGAGGCCACGTTTCGAACTTTTCAAACTGCCAGAAGTTCCTGTGATAAGGCAAGGCCAGGTAAAACTGGGACAAAAAAGACAGAATTTTCGCAATTTCGGCAGTAAATTGAGCCAAGCTCAGCACTTCCTCTGATTGGTAGAGTTTAGCAGACTAGCAATGAAGTGGTGGTTGGTTAGCTGTGCTGCCCTGCAGTCTGTCTGGGTGATGGGCTCAACAGAACATAGGACTTCTCTGAAGGGTAACTCCACTGTGTGATTGGCCCGTCCTTCACAGTGCTGAACCCTTGAACCAACTCAGAGGACAGCCTCTTATTCCATCTAAGCTACCTGGTACAGGCCGCGGACTGCATTACCAGTGTGTAGCTGGGAAGGGAGGAAGAGACAGGATGGGGAGAGGCTGTGGGGGGAGAGGGGGATGGGGGAGGGGGGGGTGATCGACTCTGCAGTATGCTCAGGGGAGGCCGTGCGGTCGTCACCATAAAGCAGGACCTGACAGCTCATACCACGCTTCGACGCTCCTCTGACGGGCCGAAGCGGGACCAAGGCAGGAGGGGAGAGGGGGAGGAAACCAAGTGAGGACGGGAGAGGAGATAAATTTGTCCGCTCAGCAGAAGTGATAGGGCTGTACAGAGAGAGGGAGACAGAGCCAGATAAAGAGAAAGGGAGATAGGGAGAGAGAGAGAGAAGTCTGTTACCAATCAGGGTTACTGGTGTAGAGCTGGGCTTGTCCAGGGACTGTACACTGTGGCTCCACAGTCAGATACTCCACTGGCCATTACTGAAGGTTACTTGGTCCTCAAACCTCTCTAACTCTAGAATAGTTCAAATTCATGGAAGAGCTAGATGTCCCTGAACAGAGGTTTGAGAAGCCAGGTCTGTACCAGGCCGGATGGGGCTTGTTTGTTGCTATACCAGGTCAGACTGAGTCTGACATTTCTCTGTTACTGTTCCTGGTCTGACTGGGCTTGTCTGTTACTGTACAAGGTCTGACTGGGCTTGTCTGATACTGTACAAGGTCTGAATGGACTTGTCTGATACTGTACAAGGTCTGAATGGGCTTGTCTGATACTGTACAAGGTCTGAATGGACTTGTCTGATACTGTACCTAGTTTGACTGGGCTTGTCTACCAGGTTTGTCTACATAGGCAGGCTCCTGGTGGGTCTAATACCATTTTGACATCAATGCCAAGTTGGAACAGTTACAAACTTGGGTGCACTCAGTCCAGATGTTACTGCACTGAGTCTTAATGGACCTGTTCCAAACCTGGAGAGGCTCAGTCCAGATGTTACTGCACTGAATCTTAATGGACAGCAGTAGAGGTCAATGTACCGCCTAAGGCAGAGAAGTCCACTACAATCAGACTATACTGCCCACTTGATCCTCAGACTGAAACTTAAGGCATCTGGAAGGAGTGTTCCTAACCGTCACTGAAACTACTCTAAACTGTAAAAGACCGACAGACTACAAAAATAGGGAAAAACACCAACTGTAGAAAAAATAGGGATTTGATATAACTTTCTTATCCGGAAGCGTGTAAATAGGATATTCTTCAATTATTTTCTTCATGGAAAACTTTATAAACCTGTTTTGTCAGGAGGATATTCTGACTAAAATGAAGCGGCATAAAAAACACTGTGTTTTGACATTATTTGATCATTTTATGATGTCACATTTTATAAAAGGAAGGATCCTCAACCATTTCTAGAAACCATAAATTTTTCAGGCACCAATTCCCGGTCAGCCACGTGATACATCTGGTTATCTCTTATCGCTCTCCGGTTTTGAGCTATGTTTTACATTGACCTGTATGAATCAAACCAGGATTCAAGGGCGTGCTGGTGATGTTTGTGACAGGATGGTAAACAATAAGCTCTCTAAATCACTGCATTCACTCAGAACCTGCTGATGACATACATACCCTGCAATATAACGTTTCAGATTTCTGATGTAACCTTTATTTAAACAATTATATTACGCTGAGTCCAATGTGTCTTTTACAGTTAATCCCTGTGTTACAGAAAAACATAGAAAAAATCAACTATAAACCACAGGAAAGAAAGCTCACACATAAAAAAAGCAATCACAGTGAATAGGTTTTGTATCACACATTTGCACTGCTTTTTTGTGACTTAAATTTATTCTGCAAAGCATTCTAAGAATAAATACCTAACTTACATTAAGTCCTTGGTAGTACAACCAAGTCTTGTGAGCGCGTCCGATAACATCTGTTTTTATTATTCATTTTAGTTAGGAAGTTTCTCCAAGATAGCCCTATAAACAAATATCTCCCTGATGCCTGTACCTTCTAGAAGCCAGGGAGTCCCAGTCAATCCAAGTGTATAAGAGACAAGGATACGTATGTAAGTTCACACCAGTAATAAAGCACAGAGCTGCATGATAAACTGAATGAAGAGGTTTCAGTAAGCAGAGGGATATATTTATAGCGCATCAGCATAAGCTGTAGTGTTTCGTGTTTTACATTGTAAAGACCTCTAAAACGTTGTTAGTTTTGGCTAGTTTTCTGAAGACAGGGAGATGTAAAGTATGCCTACCTGAGGTTTTCATACTGATTAATACATACATGAAGTGCATCAGGCACCACTGGGACAGGGATGCCTCACCCTGATCCATAGGACCGAACCAAATACAAATCTGACTTTATCAGGCACATTATTCCGCGTTGACGCTACTGTATCTGATAGAGTTAAAACGGACTCATTTAGGTTGCCATTTCCAGAAACTGGAGAGCAATTTTCTATAAAAAAGCTCCTCCTAAACACATATGCACTTTAAAATTTGAATTATTTTGACAGTTGCAATTATGTTGGAAACCAGCATATAACCGCAATAAGACACCTTGAAAGTTTATTGCAATATGGCCAATATTCCATAACTAAGGACTCTTTCCAGCCACATCACCATATATAGTTCGTAACAACATCTCTTGGTTGTGGTATATTGACCGTACACCACACCTCCTCCAACCTCATTGCTTAAATGTAACACCCATAAAACAGGAGGCCATTTCCTCAGTGGCAATGTGCTACTTAATCATAAACAACATAATGTGTTGTACATAGAAAATTGCGCTATTCAATAACATTAATTCACCACAGCATAGGACAGGCAGATAATCCCGTGGTCACACTGAATCTGTAGTTTATTGTTATCCCCAAACTGTAATGTGTGCTGAGTAATAAAAAAGAAGAGTAACATTGAAATACAGAAGTAAATCCTGTACTATAATACTAATCAGGACATTCTCGTCCTACTTCCTGTGCCTTGCTGTAATCATCATGAATCCTGCAAGCCATGGGGTGATCACAATGTAATCACATGATGTAAATGCATCTATTAACTGGGAAGTGTGTCGTCATTATTTTGAAGTGTTCCGTTGCCCCAGTGAGTTTCCAATCTTCAGAAGGAAAAGTGGAACACTGCTTTGTGCATAAGAGATCCATTAATCTTTGTCTACAGGAACGAGGGAGGGAGAGACAGAGAGAGAAAGGGACACGGAAAGAGAGAGCGCAGGGGGGAGAGAGGAAAGAGGAATAGAAAGAGGAAGAGGGAGCAAAAGGAAGAAAATGGAAGGGAGGGTCCAGTACATTCACCACAGAATTACTGCAATCCCACTGCATAGGAAGTGGCTGCTCACTGCGCCATAGGAAAGGAAAAGAATCCAGCCATGAAATACAATGTCCTTTAGAAACTGAGCATAATGCCATGTGCTGGGCTAGGCTGGAACACCTGAACACATGCCGCAGAAAAGGCCCAGGGCAATATTACCCCGTCTCGTTTGAAAAAAATGCATGGCTGTACCATGTATACAGTGAAAATAACCTGAAAAAATAACGGATTGTTTTTGACCCAATACCTTTTCTGTACTGGGTTACTTTTTTTGGTGCAGCTATATGATTCAATGGGAAATAAAATGAGTCAAGTGTTCTTTGTCACTGGCCACCGACCATGGGGCTGAACTCACACGCCACAGCTTCAACTGTTTTTACGTTGCAATTTATTCAATGTCCCTTTTCAGCATTCAGGCTCACGGGCTACTGAGGAACAGTAACTTTGTATTAAGGCCGGGATCCTTTATCTTATCAATATCAATGTGTTCACACACTTGGGTTTTGCTTATAAAAAGTGGAGGGATGGGTCTGGAGAAACGTAACAGCGGTCAATTTCCTAGACAGAGCTGTGAATGCAAGGTCTGACCATCCAATTCATCCAGATTATAGTTTTAATAACCACTTCTTGAGACTACAATGTTAGTGTACTGTATATTTACTTTCGTTGCAAACCTTGAGTAAAACAGGCTTATATTTTTTGTACAGCTGTACAAAGCTCATTAGGTAAATCAAAGTTATATTCTAAAATATTTTATATATGTGTCCAATCACCCTGACCCCCCTCCCCACCTCACCTGCAGGTCTGGGTTCTCCTCGTGTTGTAGATGGGCCTCCTCTGCTGCCTCCACCAGCCGCTGCAGGAGGGGAGGGGGGGGTGATGGGGAGGGGGAGGACAGAGGGAGGGCATCAGCACACAAACTCATCCCCCGTGTTTAAGAGTTATTTGACCCGGAGCCAATGTCAGCTCATCTCTGTGTTTCCTGGTCCCAGCTAGCCTGCTACAGCGGGGCAGTCATTCGTTCTGCATTAACAGAAGGCCACAGAACCCTGGGCAGAGGAATGGCCCTGCTGTGTGGCAGTTTTTGGAGAAGAGACAGATGAGAGTGCAGGACAGCAGGGGCCAAGTATGGCAACTGGACGGACAGAACGGTTGGTCAGAACTCCCTTCAAAATCATGCAAAATAGGCTCTATTTGATCTATTTGTCCATATAGAAATAGAAATACATGACATATTATTTGACCCTCATACTCATTGGCGGCTGGATTTCTCACCTCCAAATCATGATTGCCCTGGCCTATTTTTCGTACTAGAGGGTCACCTTAACAGTATTTACGCGCGTTTTAGATGATTGACCGACGTTTGGCCCAAAGAGCTGGATCCCACGATAATACGCAATACCCTCTGTACAATATTTCCCTCCTTGAAATGTGCTGCCCTGCTGTGTTTTCGGGGAAATGCTGCATGAACACCTTACAGCCATTGTCGTCCGCCGTAACAGGTAATTAATAACTGTCGACACGTAAAAAAAATACCTGCACCGCACACAAAAAATTGCGGTTTGGCATGGCTCAAACTCCTTTGTGACAGTTAAACTTAATTTCATTTTATGCGTTTTAGTGATTTCGTTTATAGATGGTATCGTCAGCAATATATTTGTGTGCTCGTGTGTGTGTGTGTGTGTGTGTGTGTGTGTGTGTGTGTGTGTGTGTGTGTGATGGGGGAATACATATAAATATCATTTTCCCTAGGCCTATTTATAAAAGTAAATCACTACAAGACATTTTTCCCTCTAAAAAATGTAAGGACCACAAGAACAAGTTCAACATGCGCGGCTACACGATACCCGCACTCGCTAAGCAACT
>JACXGJ010007045.1:16499-32032 GCA_016801105.1 Esox niger | reverse complement strand
GCAGAGGGGGTATTCGGATGAGGGGAAGGGCAGAGGGGGTATTCGGATGAGGGGAAGGGAAGAGGGGGTATTTGGATGAAGGGAAGGGCAGAGGGGTTCAGATGAGGGGAAGGGCAGAGGGGGTATTCGGATGAGGGGCAGGGCAGAGGGGGTATTCGGATGAGGGGAAGAGCAGAGGGGGTATTTGGATGAGGGGAAGGGCAGAGGGGGTATTCGGATGAGGGGAAGGGAAGAGGGGTATTCGGATGAGGGGAAGGGGAAGGGCAGAGGGGGTATTCGGATGAAGGGAAGGGCAGAGGGGGTATTTGGATGAGGGGAAGGGCAGAGGGGTTCAGATTCATTGTGTAGAAGTTCAGAATGGGAGACAAAGAACAATGAAATTAGATGAAATCTGTACCACAATTATTGATCATGTTGTTTTCAATTTGAGAGACACTGGACAGCAGGTCCAGCCCAATGTCAGTTGATCAACTGTGGCATCAATATTAGGAATATTCTGTATTTCCTTATTACTCTATTTATCCACTGATCAGACATAACATTATGACTACTGACAGGTGAAGTGAACAACACTAATAATCTCCTTATCATGGCACCTGTCAGTGGGTGGGAAATATTAGGCAGTGATAGAACCTTCTGTCCTCAAAGTTGATGTGTAAGAAGCAGGAAGAATGGGCAAACTAGGATTTGCGTGACTTTGACAAGGGCCAAATTGTTGTGATGGCTCGACGACTGGGTCGGAGCATCTCCAAAACCATAGTCCATGTGGGGTGTTCCCGGTCTGCAGTGGTCAGTACCTTTCAAAAGTGGTCCAAGGAAGGAAAAGCGGTAAACCATCGACAGGGTCATGGGCGGCCGAGGCTCACTGATGCACGTGGGGAGCGAAGGCTGGTCGTGTGGTCCGATCCAACAGATGAGCTACTGTAGCTCAAACTGCTGAATAGCCGCAGACCAGTCAGGGTGCCCATGCAGACACCTGTCCACAGCTGAAAGCACCTACATTGGGCACGTGAGCATCAGAACTGGACCACGGAGCAATGGAAGGTGGGCTGGTCTGATCAATTACATTTTCTTCGACATCATGTGGATGTGTGTTGCTTACCTGGAGAACACATGGTACCAGGATGCACTATGGGAAGGAGGCAAGCCGGTGGTGTGATGCTTTGGGCAAAGTTCTGCTGGGAAACCTTGGGTCCTGCCATTCTTGTGGATGTTACTTTGACACGTAGCACCTACCTAAGCATTGTTGCAGACCATGTGCACCCTTTCATGGCAACGATATTCCCTGATGGCATTGGCCTCAGGGAATGATTCAGGAATGGTTTGAGGATCACAACAATGACTTGAAGGTGTTCACTTGGCCTCCAAATTCCCCAGATCTCAATCCAATCGACCATCAGTGGGATGTGCTGGACAAACTGGTCCGATCCATAGAGGCCCCAACTCCCAACTTACAGGATTTAAAGGATCTGCTGCTAACGTCTTGGTGCCAGATACCACAGCACACCTTCAGAGGTCTAGTGGAGTCCATGACTTGACGGGTCAGTGCTGTTGTGATGGCAAAAGGGGCATCTACACAAAATTAGGCAGGTGGTTATAATGTTATTGCTAATTGGTTTACAGTACACATTGAAAAAGCTTAAGAAAACATTAATAGTGGTAGTTAATATTTATCGGGCCATTCCGTAATGACTGATTTAAATAGTTTCCATGAGATAACAAGTTGCACATTTTGATGCAAGCATTTCGTTTTGCGTCATTTATTAGAGGTTTTAACTGTCTAGAAGAAATGCTATGAAAAAAATGAATCTGATTATTCGACGAGCGAATGCAGATGACCCAATTAACGCCTCGTTTTCTCAGTTTTCCGATAAGCATTAATTGACCCTGGCAGTGGTTTTCTCTGAGATGAAATATAAACAATGTGGCTTTAGTGGAGATACAATTGGCCTGGACCTGGTGTAGTCCCACACATACAGGCCGCAATCAAAGGACTCTTTAAGGGCCCGTATCAGTAGTGGACTCTTTAAGGGCCCGAGTGTGAGTGGTGTCTTTGTGTGTGTGTGTGTGTGAGTGTTTATGGCTTGGTGGGGATATACCACTCTTTTCTAATCAGGCTGTTTTAGAGGCCTGAGCAGTTCAGGCTGCCTTTTATCTTCCTCAGGCCCTTTCTGCCCCCTCGTAACCCAGATATGAAACCTGGGCTGCATCAGTTTGGACGTCCTACATTCCCTCCCCTTTTCAACTCTATTTACCACTCCTTAATCCAGGGTCTCTGTGTCGCGGGTGTACAGCCAGGCCACTCTGCAACAGCCCATGAAGGGGTCAAAAGGTTATCGCTCTTACCTTGTTACAGGACTCCCGAGCCCCCAACACACCCCCATCCAAAACGCCCACAAACTCCCAAAGCCTCGACCTCAAGCCAAACGCCACTCGTGCCGTAATGGCCCGTTGCCATGGAAACCATAACCTTATCAGCAGGGCATTAGCGGCAGCTTTTCAGAGCTCCTCAGCTCTGACCTGAAAACGAGGCCATCTGAGATAAAGAAATAAAAAGCTGACAAACAGGGCAAAGCGGCCAAGAGGTTGTGAGAGGAAATTCTTGGATCAGAAACTGGAAGAGCATAGCTCTGACCCGGCATATTGGTCAGGTCGGGTAAGTTGGTCAAAGGAACCTGGGTCACCCAGGGTATTACCTACAAATCACCTCAAAGTGGGGGGAGGGTAGAATACTCAAAATGTCAAAATGCCCAGTCTCCTAAAACAATTACTCAGTCCAAACCCCCCCGCGCATGCACGGTCCCAATGGTGACATCTTCCCATCCGCAGCACGTCAGTTCCATAACGCGTTGGCAGAACAAAGCTAACTATCGTTAAGTGGTCATCAGGACTGGCTGATGGCGCCCGCGGTCACAAGGTCAGGTCATTGTGTCAAACCCACCTCTCAATCTGCGTGATGCGCGGGGCCGAGTGGATTCGAATCCCCCCGTGATAAACTTGTTGACGCAAAAGATAGCTAATCCCTCGGTAAGCTCGCGTTATCAGAGCAAACCTATTACCCGGCTACTGATCGGCAACATGCTTATTGCATGCCGTCTTCTACACCTCAAAGGTCAATACAGGCCCCTGGAGGGGCTGGACACACAGATTAAGCACTCAGTTGCCAAATATCAGGTCTATAGATGTCTATAGCTTTTCACGTGGCGTAGACACCAGGCAAAGCGATATACTTTGCTTGCAGACGTTCAATAAAACAAAGAAACTCCGGTTGAGTGATGCTGGGTAACTGAACAAGAACCGGTTTGCTCCATCGGAACGCAGCTGAGGTCCAGTCCCACTGCGGTGCCTCTCGGTTTCTATCTCACCAGCATGGCTGCTGTCAGGCTGTTCTGCAGACACGTAGCCAGCCAACTAGTGTTGAGTGAAGACTAATTTACGCTGCCGAGCGGCAGAAAGGACAATACTTCCCTAACCTCCTACTGGCAAACAGCTCTCTGTAAGGATGCCTACCCCGAGAAAATACCCCCCCCCCCGTTCCCAGAATGAAACGCCGAGAGCAGGCCGATTTTGGTCTGTCTGACGGGACGGGGGGGTAGAAGGAAGGAAAGGGAAAGAACAGTACCCGATTTCACCGTCTCCTTCCTGTCCGTCGTCAGGTGTCAAATCAATGTCACGACTCCTGGCGGTTATCTCTGGCGCTGAGTGTCAGGTGCTTGGTGGTTGGCCCCAGGCCCGGCCATAGCGTTGGAAAGTGTATCCATGGCCACTGTCCCTGTAAACTGTCCCTGCTGGTTTGGCATCAGCTCCGCGGAGGCTTCTACTGCAGGGCCTTGGGGTCCGGTTGGTACTTCAAGCTTAAAAACGGGATACGAGACTTGGCTGTGTCACACAAACCCAATGCTCCTCTTCAGGGAGACAGTCACTGTTTCCTTACCTGAGGTACTTATAGTTGTTGTAACGAGCAGCCACGTTGCTGAATGCAATCAAGGGCCATGTCGGTGCCTTACGATTTATGACTGCTTTAGGATTTTTTGTGGAATTTTTAAGGGTTGTATGAAGGTAAACTTAATGTTGGTGTCATCCAGTCTGCTGCATTCTATTTCAAAGAACGTCCTCTACAAACAGTAAGGTGGATCGTTTCTGGCAAACCATCGCTGCATAGGGCGTTTCGCAATAACGACAACAAAATGTACCTTGATATCTTTCGAAGCGCTAATCAGAGTAACAGCTCTTAACGTAGGGGGGATTTTTTTGTTGCTGTTTCAGAGTTTCAATTGCAGGATTATTTGCATGAAGGCAGATGGTACATCTGCTGTTCTGCTGACTTGCACATTGTATCCAAAATGTTCGTGTGATGTGTCCTGACAAAACATTCGGAAAACAAGCTCAAATGCCAAATTTTCAGTCTTTACAGTAGCTTTTCAGGTACTGTATAACTAAGGTGAATAATCTGTTTGACCTCAAGTCTAATTTGCAATTTGTGCATGTGAGAGCAAGGTCAAGCCATTAAGCCGGGCCAGTTTTTGTGGAAGAGAACAGACAGACAGGCAGCCTGAGGGAGGCTCTTAAGGTATCTCTCTCATTGTGGCGGACAGGTCGCAGGCCGCGGTGTCAATTCCCTTCTCAGACACCACAGAGTGTCTGCACAGTGTGTGTGTGTGTGTGTGTGTGTGTGTGTTTATGGGTGTGTGTCTGTGGTGGTGCCTGGTTTTGTTGAATGTTCACGGGTGAAAGGTTCAACAGTCGACAGGTTTCTGTCATCTCTTGGTCATTAAGTGTTGTCTAAACCTCAGGCCAATGAAGCTGTTGGCCTACAGGTGATCATATCAGAGCGTTATGATCAACCCTCAACACATTTCAGATTGCAAAGAAAATGTCTGAAAAGAAGACTGGACAATGTTTCCCCAGCTAGGCTAACTACTGAGGTTAAATAAATTGAAGAATTAAACATGGGCTTGGCTACTCATGTACGAACATTAGGGAAAATGTCTTTGTTTTACCAGAAACATCAAACTTCGAAAGTCAAAAAGGTAGGTTTTGAGTGAGGAACAGAAGAGACCACTGCAAATTATACGCTTCTGTTCCTCACTCAAAACTTTCCTTTTCAACTTTTTTGGAAAAGAATGAAAAAGGTACAGGGTTCTTTCGAGTTTTTACCTATCTACCTACCTCTGTAAGCAATGTTAAATAACAAGGATTCATTTGAAAATACTTGCACTCAGGTGAAAATCTTAAAAACTACTTATTCTTGTAAATATATAATATTTCACAGGCTTGTGTGTTTGGTTTTAAAGCCAGTAAATGTGTTATGCCAGAAATCCTACAAATGGTTCTTGTCTCTGGCTAGCTGAAGTGAAGATACAGAAAGGGCTGTGAATATATGCACATTCCATTTAACTTACAGTAGCCGGTAATGTAACAGAGCCATCAAAATATGCTGAAACGGCGATCGGCAGCCCGCAAATGTAACACAAATAAAAAATGAATGCCCACTTCCACCATATCTCTGAGCGTTCCATATGCTAGCGACGCAAGTAACTTGTCAGAACGGTCGTCAAACCGCATTACCCCCTGGCGCTACGTGCAGGGGCGTCCCATCGTCATGGCAGCGTGGTGGTGGAGTGAGTGTGGGCCTGATGCGGAGGTCACACAGAGTGCGAAGGGGGCGGGTGGGGGGTGGCGGGGGGGGGCAGTGGAAGAGAGACAGCAACACCAGGCGGGCGCTCGCGTGTGTGTGACTGATGATCAGGCCGTACGCGCAGCCCGCAAAATGAGTTTGCCCGAACTGCCTTGCTGGAGCCTGTCTGGCGCGACGCCAGCGACACCACTCAGAAACCACAGTGCGTTGGCGGGGGGACGCGGATCCCACCCTCATTACGGCTCACCCCAGCAGCTTTCAATTAAAGGGTTAACAAAACAAAACTGACCACTCTCCCACAAGTCTGGTTTTGACCACTGTGGCTGTGTTAAGGACGCGCAGTTTGCTAATGTTAAGCCCGGTATTCATTCTAGATTATAGTGTGGTTCACATTTTAAGATGAACAGTGATCAGATACTGCATTCCGTACAGCAGTAAGTGAATAACAGCCATTGTAAATGGATGCTTTGAGCTCAGAAGGCTGATTGGCTGTTAGCAGTGGTTGGTTATATCTGACCGTACACCACACATTTATAAGAAATACATTTTTAACTTGGGTAATTGCGGTTGTGCTGTTAAGTTTACATACCCTGGTAGAAATTGTGAAATGTTGGCATTGATTTTGAAAATATGCAAATCATGCAAATTGAATGCTTTGACTCTTTTTGGGAAAGTTGCAGAGGCCTCTTAATTTTTCTGGAGCTGTTTTACCAATTATGCAAACTTTACCAAGGTTATGCAACTTGTAAGCAAAACTGTACATTGGTAATCATGTGTAAGTTCATCAGTCGCATACCATGGTTAAGGGCTTTATCCAGGCACTCTTCCTTGTGTTGTACCTCAGAACTTTGAATGTGGAACTGTATATTGACCACACCGCCTAGGGCTGTACTGCGTAATTATTAAACCACAGAGAGAAGTGTTCCTACTCTTCTGTTCCTGGCCAGCTACTGTTGTGCCCATGTTTTAAATGTCTCTTGACGGTTTGTGGAATCAGGTGTGTATGTGTTAGGCAAGGGCAAATGCAGGTGTGAAGTATTTTCAGCACTGCGCACCACTTCAGTGCTTATAGCATTCTCTATTTTGGGTCCGTTTGAGCATTGAGGAAGCTGACAACTGCTCTCAAAGGTGTTGTATTGTAAGCCCCGCTGAATTCACACAGCTGATGAATAACTGTACTGTACAGTTTTACTCAGTAGTTTACTCCTCAAAGAAACAAGGTTATCGTTGTGTGATTTTCAGACTTTTTATTTCTATTGGCCTATTTTAAATTGTGAAATTCAGTTCACATTTACATTATAAAGTATTATAGATGCTCTTCAAAAGGGCAGAGGAACAGATTTTGTTTTTTAATGGTTGGTAACTCCCTTGTCGTAGCTTCAATGGGAAGCTCAGTAAGGTGGGAGGACAGAACAGAGTAATGAGCAAAGGACTAGTAGACTTGGGAATACTTGAACAGTTGAAAAACAGTTAGTCTGCTTAATTCTAAATACATTCTATAGATCTGGTGGCTCCGGGCAAGAGCCTTTGAAATAGTTAGTTGCAGTAATGCAGACATGGGATGGCAAGCTCCTGGATAAGTACCTGTGCAGGTCCTGTGTGAGCTAAGGTAGTACTCTAGAAAAGTTGTAGCTCATAAACACGCAGGGCAAGTTGGCTCACGATAGGGTGAGGTCCTGGAGAGTATATGCCTTTCACTAGAGGAAGAGCAGCTCTGTCTGGTTCAGGTTGAGCTTGAGGTTGTGGGCCCCTTGTAATACATGCAGAATTGTGTGTTGCCACATGGATGTAAGAGTGGGGAAAGAGAAAACAGTTGAATGAGATCTGCATAGAAACTATAGGCAAGGCCGTGTAAGAAATTGATGGACCCAAGTGACTTGGGTTATAGAAAGAAGAGAAGAAGGCCTTGAACCAAATAGCAGACACATCCTCTCAACGTCCCCAGGTGGGAACAGCCTGGAAAGCGAAATGCTGTCTAAGAGTGTGGAGAGCCTGAGCCGCCCAGTCCTGAGGGAGTGGAGAGGAGATCTGATGGTTCACATTATCAGAGACAGCGGATATATCTAGGAGGATGGGAACAGAGGAGAAATAGCCAACTTGGGCACAGTGGAGAGCCTCTGTGATGTGACACAGTTAAATGACTCAAGGTGACAAGTTACAATCTATAAATGATTGCCATCTACTTGTAGACTTTTCCCACCAGAAAGAGAATTTTGAATTCCCTGTTGCAAAAAAAGCTTGAAACACCCAAATCATGAAAGAATTACTGTATTATTTTATTACTTTATTCAGTTTTACACTCAACGATAACAGTTTTTCAGTAGTTTAAATATTTCAAAGGTTTTTCTGAATTATTTCATTTCAATTTACATGGTTAAGATTCACATTTTAATTTCCATTTTCTATTAATATAATACCCTGGCCAAGGATTCACAAAGGAATAGATCTCATTTAAGTGTTCGATCACAATTTACCTTGGTAAAGGCAGATGGCACACAGGGGGATTTGAACAGAGCACATGCCAGACCCCTTGTAATTGGACAATTGATCATCAATCAGTTCACTTTAACAATTCAGGCGTCGCTGTAGTTCTGGTCTGCTGGGACTGCGGAAGTCCTCATCACCACGGCGTGGATTGGTTGGACGGAGGACTGGCTACAGCGCCACACCAATTATGAGACAGTCAGTCAGAGGATGTGATGTGCAGGGAGCTTACCAGCTGTAAGGCAGGACAGTACTGTATGCCGGCTCTACACTAGGGAGTGGGGAGCCTATCTGGGAAGCTATCATTGACAGATCACTACTAGATTTCTTTTAACAACGTTCTGCTCTGAACTAGTCTTCATTTGAGAACCTCTGACTGAGAACGATCTACGTGGTCTTCCGTGGTCTGAAACGTTTGTCTTCAGCGCCGGTCCATGAGGGTCACAGTGTGCAAGTTAAACAGGGGGATGATCCACCCAGACCACGCTGAGGGGACTAAGACCTCTGCAGTCGCTCATTGACTATTTTCATTTATTGACATTAAAAAGATTAATACTAATATCAAAAGAAGAAAAGAGACTGGCGTTCTCTGATCCTGACATGAACCATCAAGCACTTGTCTAAATGACGAATACTAAAAGGACTGTAGGAAATTAGCTTAAGAAAACAAACATTATTCTGGGCCACTCAACTGAAAATATATATCATGCTGGTGGTGAATTTAACAAAGGCTTACTCAACTTAAATATGAGATGAGTGGGAATAGAAGGAGGTGGAAAAGACAAAGAATAACAACCCTTAACAAAGTATTTGACCGGAGCCACTTTGAATCCATCAAATGATGAATACTTAACATTTTACTCCACAGTTCTTATTATTGTTTGTAAAAGTAGTATTAAATTGCCTACATAAAAAGAATCCAGGAAAATAACCTTGAACGAAAAACATTTTCCTAGGTCCACCAAAGGAAACGCTATAGTGTTTTTAAAGAAATTAAAGAAAGACATGGGTTATCAGACCATATTCCACCAGTATTTCATCAAATAACTATGTATTGTTCTAATTGCGTTGGACTTACTATTGTAATTGTGGCTCATAATAGCAAAAGAGCATCTTGAGAGTTTGTGGGACAATGCCAATATACCACGGCTAAGTGCTTTATCCAGGCACTCTGCAATGCATTGTTTTAAAGAACAGCTCTTAGCCATTGTATATCCGCCATATACCACACCCCCTTGTGTCTAGTTGTTTATATATAGGGTAGCATGGAGGTGAAAACTGTTTAATACTTGCTCTTGATGATATTTCTTTTCCCATACTGTGCAAAATAGCCTTTCTTTTTTAACAGACAAGGGTGTTCAGATTTTTCTTCCACCAATTAATCTTTTAATTAACCAATCACTTCAGATCTTTTAAAATCAGAACTCATCAAATTGGTCAAATGACCACATAAACAACAGACAAGCAGAATATGGTTTCTGTGTGAACACAGCCTCGGTCTGATGAGAGCCCAGGAGTTGATTCAAGGAAACGCTGGAGATACACTTCAAACTACAGCATCCACGCGTCGCCTCCGGATTTTCACTGTTTGCTGAATGCCGGCCGGCCCTCAAAGTGGTCCTAATTCATCCCGGGGCCTGGGGCGTGCGCACACCGCGTCGCGTCGTTTACATTCATCGACAGGGAGAGCTGTCTGCCGTGTGACAGCATCAAGGGAGGAATAGTAATAGTGGAAGGTGTGTGTTATTAACTCGTTTGACGGGAGGTCCTCAGCTGTTTTATGGCGATCATCCATCAAAACGCAGCCACTCTCCTCTCCTCTATCCTACTCACGTCCAAAGGTAAGCCAAAACCGCGGGGCAGAGAGAGAGAGAAGCTCACAGTTTATAGGAGCATTAAGCAGACGGTCAGGCCCGCGCTGTAAATCCTCCCCCCATTAACTACCTATCTGGAGTGGGAGGCCGTTATGGGAGGAGTGGATGAGGCCAAAACGTCGTTTAATTGGCCGCGTTGTGCGACGTGATGGACGGAGTTGCTGTTGAAAACAGTCGCTCAAACGACGGACTGAAACGAGTGGCGTTGGGATTGCGGAGGCAAGCGCGCGGGTTGGCAGGGCCTCCGTTAATTTGGCCGGGCCACACGCGCCTTGGGTCGGCTCCGGCACTGCCATCTGTTGGGGGATGACTCATTAAGGAGTGCGGTGTCACAGGGCCGTGTTACGCATTCCAGTCCATGCCGGCTCCCGCATGGTTCCCCGGGGATGGCGTTCGACCGTCCCAGGCCACACAAGGCCAACGAGATTAGCGGTTGTGACTCATCACAGAGGCAACGGTGTAGCGGTGTAGAAGGTAGCGTTCGACCCACAGTGTTGGTACCGGGTACTGACACAGACGCTGTAGGCACGCTAATGTTTCTTTCCCCTCTTGATTTTATAACTTATTTCCAGTCTTCACAGTGTACGCTCAAACGCTGTACAAACAAATAACTGTGCCCATCTGGTAGCGCTCAGCAATCAAGTCTAATTGGAGTGTCAAGTGAGATATTTGAATTTTCAGTTCCTCAACACAACTCTGAGTTATGATGATTGGGTTATTCCTGGACCAATCTGCGTGGCGGTGAAACAGGATTGCCAGGGCCCCGTCCCCTCTACATAAAGTCACATTTTCTCCTTCCACTCTGACCGTGAATCATCGCATTAATTCTGACTTCAGAATTATGATCCATTAAAGCAGTCAGCTCCACCTTATTTTCCATTCCTCATTTTTTTTGCCTTTCCAGAAAGCCAAGTGGGAAGAGCAGAAGACGGAAAAGACGAAGAAGAACGACCTTTAATGAAGAATTAGACTGGAGCCCCTCTGAATCCATCAGGAACTGTCAGGCCCTTATCCAAATGATGAATACTAACCTTTTTACTCCTCAATAAAAGAAATATCAACTGCAGTGTAAAACTGTCAAAGTTTAATTACTTTTTCAATTGTAACTCTAACCGAGTGGCAGTGATATGGCAGTTGGCAGGCCCTGCCACATCGATGAAGCTGGGCTGCCAGATCACACAAATGGGATTCTCCAGTCTGGTCTTTACCATGGCTACATTTACACTGTAATCAGCGTTATCCTCCAAATTGGGAAAAAATCACGGCTCACGTCCAAACACAGCAGTGAGTCGAAGAGATTGTGTTGTTTCAGAAACGTTAAGATTATTATTTCAGCGTTTTTCATTACCAGCGAGCAATTAGAACGAGAGCAAGTTATCATTTGTTGTAGTGACCTGGGGAATAGTAACGGATTGAGGAATCAGCCAATTGGAAGCTGGGGATGATTAGGTGGCCGGGATGGTAAGTGGAGCAGATTGAAAACTGATAGGTAGGTAGCAAGGTAGGTAGGTCATTACACAAAAAAACTCCAAAAACAAACCAACTAGCTGTGTATAAATCATCAACACGTTCATACCATCTACAGTGTAGTCCCTAGTGTTGAATTGGCCTTTACATTAACTGCAACTTTCAAACAATTGGACTTCTTTTGACAGGGATTTCCTGATTTAAGTTTACAAAGGTTAAATGTTGTCACTAAATTGACTTATATACACAGCATTTCAAAAAGTCTTCAGCAATGTTTTCAGGGCATTGGAAACTATGCCTCTGGTCATTTTGTCAGCTATTTTACCAACTTATAGAATAAAACAAGTCTCATTAACAATATCTCAAGTCCAAGCCCATGTGCCATGAGTAACCAGCTTATCTTCATATCTAAAGTCCAGCCTACTTGGATCTGCTAGCTTGCTAACGTGGTGGAGCAGTAAAATTGTCGTAACCAAACCCTTCTCCCCTGTTTGAACAGCAGGTTAGCATCCTTGCTATTTAGATCTGGAAATTACTGTGAGCAGCCTGCCAGGATGTGACTTCTATTTCTCAGGTTGCGAAGTAGTCGCCAATTCTTTCTGAAAATCAACTCATGAAATGTTTTTATTCTCATCACACTTTTCTATAAGACCAGTTAGACAGCTAGCATATAAGCCTATGGTGGCTAAAAAGCTATTTGTGTGTGTTTGTGCGCATGCATGTGTGTGAGTGCGTGTGTGTGTTTGTGTGGGTTTGTGTGTGTGTGTGTGTGTGTGTGCGTGTATGAGTCTAGAATGTGTTTCAGCTGGTAAAGCATTGTGCTTAAAAAGGTTGTGGGATCGATTCCCACAGAAACGGGAATACATTGGCTCTACAGTAAGAGTCTCATAATAAGAGCATCTGTGGGATTTAAATGTAAAAATGCACACAATTTCAAAGAGACAAGGCCCAAAGTCAATTAGGAAACCTTCTAAATGATTTCAGCTAAACAAACATTTTGAGCTTACACTCGAAAACAAACACTCAAATTACTTTGATGCATCACCCAGACATTGGACATTGTCTGTTCTTTTTAAAATATGATCTATTTTCCGGCATTTGTAGGCTTTAATGGACTCCCATAGCCTATTGTTGAACAGATGAAAGTTAAACCGGTCCTAAAGCTCTGGGGTCTATGACACAATGCCAAAGCTGCTCTAATGTTACCCCTGACATTTAGTACAGTTGTCAAGGTGTAACGCTTAGAGTGCGCACATGATGTTGTGTTTTTGTCAGGCCTGTGTTGAAAGCTTCAGACTGCAGTCCATTATGGCTCAGTGGCGCAATTGAATACTTTAACAGTCTTTTGTCTGATTTTGCACCCTTGAGCAATCTGTGGTACCTTAATTGCTTGTCGGAATAAGAGTTCTAGCTAAATTCATAATGTTTGTCACGCTTTTGTCATAATATTGACTGTAATGTAGTTGAGCAACATCATTTAAAAAAAATTCAGGACCTGATGGGGTGCCGAGCTAGAATAAACGACGGTACACAAATTGAATAGGGCACCAAATAGCTGGAAATTAACCACATGTACATCTTTCACTGTCATTTTCAGTGAACCTCTAAATGCCTGTGCTCCATGACCGCTGAGTTCAGCCACTCTCTGTCCACAGGAAACCAAAGGCAGTGGTGCAAGTTTGGAGTTTCTTGGCTGGGGAAGAAGCAATTTTAATGACAGTTTGATAGACTGCAGACCAAAGGGAAGAGACTGCCGATTTGCGGTGGAAACCTTTACCTTGGCTCGAGAAATGCTTCAAATCACTGGAAGTCTTCAACAGTTTAGTTCAATTGAAACCATTCTTGTTTTGGGGGGTTTTCTGTGCACCATATGTTTCCGCTATTATTAGATAACTTAAGACTGAGCGTCAAGACAATTTACAGGGTGTCAGGTGTAATTTTAAGCAGTTGGACCTAACAATGTCTGGAGTATTGGGATGGCTGGTATGCATTTCACATTTGGAGCTTCACCAGAAATCACTTAGTAAGTGTGATTGGAATGGAAAGACACTGTTATACAAGGTCTTTGTCAATGAGAAAAAAATCCATGCTTTTTCTGTTACTGGACCTGCTCAATGTCAAAAAGAGAAATCCTTCTCTACAGTTTGCTTCGGTTCATAAAACAGTTTTGCATAATTGGTCTGGTTGATTAATTTCCCGGGTCTTATGTTAGGAGATGAGACAGAATGAGGATCGGAACAGGAAAATAAGAGCTCCACCCATTTCTCTTTACAAGTCATGGAAAAGTCTAGCCAAATGCCCCCCCCCCCCGTCAAAAACCTGAAAGAATTTATGACTTGTCCTAAACCCCAGAACTAACGCAACATGTTATCTCAAGCATCCCAATGTTTCTTGACAGAGCTACAGTCCCGGGTCTACGGTACCAGTTGTGTTTACATGGCCTGTCCACCAGAGATGTAAACTGTACAGTAAAGCTTCCGCAGAAGCCCAAGTCTACTTGTTGGTTCCCACATACCTCTGTCGGGGAGACGGCTCGGTTTCAACACACCACAGCTCGGTCTTTTACACTGGCAGTGTTTTAATTGCCAGTCAGGTGTCATTTGATAGCTGCTGGCGACCGCGTGCCTCCTGCTTGTACTCGGGCATTGAACGCGCGGCCCTCTTAAGGTGAGAAAACGGTACATTTTGGAGCGGCGGCGGCGGCACGCGGACGGGCTGCGTGCCCACCTCAGCACCAGCTGTGTTCTTTCCGCCCTACACCCTTCACACCTCGACCAACGCCGCCCCCCCCGGGTCTGGAATCTCCCCGTGGCAGGACCTCGTGGCTCTGAGCCTGGACCATCCGTCATATTGTCAAGGTTGTAACACAACACTGTCATGAAGCTGGCGTGTGAGTCCGTCGAGAACGGGTCATGTGAGAGCTAGCTTTGCTTTGCGACAACTGTCTCTTATTGTTGTTGTTTTAAACTTCAGGCGACGGGACACGTGCATGTGCAGATATGTGCCCCGTGTAATCAAAACCCCTCCCTGTCCAACTTGGAATGTTACAGCTACCTCAGACATGGCACTGATCCTATGCACAGATGATTAACAACACAATAAACATTCAGCACAAACAGGCCGATTTAAAATACTATCCGGTTACTCGAAACATCTCGCAGACGGCTCCTTAAATGCCCCTCAGTCATGCTGGACCGAACTGCTCGTTTATTCCTTCGTACGGATTCGAGTCGGCCAAAGGGGGTGGCAGAGGTCTGAGTGAACTGATGATGTCATTGTGTTAAATGAATTGATCGGCAGAAACAGACATCCGTTACGTCTTCTACGAAGTAGTTCGTGGTGTGTGTGTGTGTGGGTGGGTGGGTGTGTGTGTATGCGATTCTCTTCTGGAAATAATGAAGCTACAGTGCATTGCACTCATCTGGTTTTGTTGTTGTTGTTGCAGTTGGCAAAGACAGAAGTCACAGTCCTATAGGTTCTGGTTTGGATCAGACTAATTTTAGCTCAAGTAGGTCAGTGAAGTCATCTCCCCCTCCCCACAAACACATACACACACACACACACACACACACACAGCTTTCTTGGGGAAAATATGTGTTTTCTAATTAGTCATCTGCAGAGATTGTTTGTGTTAAATCATTTCTCCCAGCCAGTGAAAGTCCCTTAATGAGCTAGTTACTTGACAGTATTTTAAACCTACAGGGTTGCCCTCATTCTATCCAAATTCTACTGGCATGAGCCTTTATTTCCTTTTCTCTTTCTTTTTGTTCTATGCCTTCAAGTATTTGAATAAATTAACTTATTTCCACATCAATACATTTTGTGTATCTAACAAACGTCCTAAATTGCTTAAAAAAAAAAATTCGGTCTTCAAAGCACCTCTCTGCAGAAAGCCGTCTACTGCTCTGCCCCCCAAACCTTCCAACACTCACTATTTAAACGACACAAACTTCCTTCAGTGAGCCACCCCCCCGAACCCCCCCCCGACCCCCCGACCCCCCCTACCCCCCCTACCCCCCGACCCCTCTGTCCCCAACGCCTTGTAAAATCGCTCCTTGACAACAGTTGTA
>JACXGJ010007045.1:0-16399 GCA_016801105.1 Esox niger | reverse complement strand
CCGGAGTCTGTCCTCATACTCTCTGGGATCTGTCCTCGTACTCTCTGGGATCTGTCCTCGTACTCTCTGGGATCTGTCCTCGTACTCTCTGGGGTCTGTCCTCGTACTCTCTGGGATCTGTCCTCGTTCTCTCTGGGGTCTGTCCTCGTACTCTCTGGGGTCTGTCCTCGTACTCTCTGGGGTCTGTCCTCATACTCTCCTGGGTTTGAGACGACCTCATCTCCCGGCCCCAGGCGATGGATCTCTTGGTCCAGCGCAGCCTGTATACGCAGGTTTAGATCTGCACAGTGTAGATTATATTACATTCACTCTGGATTTGACGAGCTTCCACCGCCACCTCGGCCCAACTGGAAGTGTTTACAGTTGTTATATGCAGGACCCCTGCCTTCGTTTAAACTGTTTAGTTTGTTGCCGCTGAACATAACACCTGGTATTTAGACAAGCGATTTAAATGTTGAGCTCAAACGCTGACTCCAATCCAACATTACAGGTAGAAACTAAAAGACAGAGAGAGAGAGAGAGAGAGAGAAAGAGAGAGTGCATGTGTCCGTACGGTATATCGATTTCCCAGTCCTGTTTGCTGGTGCCCTGGAGGGACACCCACACACCTGATTCACCTGATTCACCTGATTCACCGGATTCACCTGATTCACCTGATTCACCAAAAATACTTTAGAATTTGTTAAGTCAAGTGTACAAGTGGAAAGGCTGAAACCTGGACGATGTACTGCTTTGGGATAGCTGGGATTGTGATTTGGATTGGGACTGGGATTGGGATTGGGACTGGGACTGGGATTGGGACTGGGATTGGGACTGGGAGAGTGAGTTCATCAAGCTGCTGTTCCCAGCCTACTCCCCTGTTATGAGTCAGTGGGTCGGCGGGACCACGGCCCGCTTCCCTCCCGGTCCATGACCAGGACCGTCACATCTAAAACCATTAAGTAAAGACAGAGGGAGAACGCAACGGAGACAGATATAGTGAGGGAGGGGGAGACAGAACGAGACAGGGAGGTAGAGAGAGTCAGGGGGTTGATAGAGGAGGGGGGGCATAGAAGGAATGACTGACAGCGGCTCACTAAATCCCGGCACTTCCTGCCACGACACTCACAGCGACGCCGGGGTCGTGAATTATCACCATGCATTAACACACAGAGTGCTACCTAGTATCATGGTGTCTGCTGAATTCCACCTGAGGGATGAGTTCGCCCCGGTAATTAATCATGCTAATATATACAGTACATTGTCAAGCCCATTTGTTGTGTTGTTGTCCCGCCCCCGAAATGAAGCAAGCTGTTTGCAGTAACACACTTTCAACCTAACTCCAGTTGTTTGTCTCGTAAAAATAAAAAATAACATCCGTCGTCACAGCAAGACGAATGAAGACGTTTTCGGGTTTAATGCTCCCATGTCTAGCATCTATTTTGTCTCCTGTGTTCTGGGAGCCAAGGTTTTGGATTTTGTTACAAAGAGCAGATGTTGTCTAGTGTGGCTCGCTGGGATGTTCAATCAGTCAAGGGATTTGGCAGGTTAGGGTGGGGGAATCAGGGGCACAGGTGAGATGAGGAGAGGTGGGGGACCTCAGGTGTATTGGTCCACTGGATGGGAGGTTGCCTGTCCACTCCCTGCCACCCACTGAAGAAATTCCCATCCAGTGGATCAACATCCTCCCATCCAGTGGATCAACATCCTCACATCCAGTGGACCAACATCCTCCCATCCAATGGACCAACATCCTCACATCCAGTGGATCAACATCCTCCCATCCAGTGGATCAACATCTTCACATCCAGTGGACCAACATCCTCCCATCCAATGGACCAACATCCTCCCATCCAGTGGACCAACATCCTCCCATCCAATGGACCAACATCCTCACATCCAGTGGACCAACATCCTCCCATCCAGTGGACCAACATCCTCCCATCCAGTGGATCAACATCCTCCCATCCAGTTGACCAACATCCTCCCATCCAGTGGATCAACATCCTCCCATCCAGTCGACCAACATCCTCCCATCCAGTGGACCAACATCCTCCCATCCAGTGGACCAACATCCTCCCATCCAGTCGACCAACATCCTCCCATCCAGTGGATCAACATCCTCCCATCCAGTGGACCAACATCCTCACATCCAGTCGACCAACATCCTCCCATCCAGTGGATCAACATCCTCCCATCCAGTGGACCAACATCCTCCCATCCAGTGGACCAACATCCTCACATCCAGTGGACCAACACACCTGTGTTACATTGTTTCTAGCTAGTTGTTCATAGTGCTTGTTACCAAGGCCAGTGTTCAGGTTAATTCCATGTCTGACAGGACAATTTAGGAGAGTAACTGAATTTCAATTAATTGATTTGGAAATTGAAGATTTGTTCTCCACTTCTGTTTAATTTTGTATTGACATTCAAGCCCAGGTCATAAATTTCCCATTTAGTCTTTAATCTTGCTTTCCAAATGGTTTCTGATATTTATTTTATTGATAAGAACCAGAAAGTGTGTGTATATGAATGCAAGTTTGTAAATGCCGTTGGTATTGTTTTACACTCCCTCTTCATCAGTGATGGAAGAGATAAGCTTTCTTACTCAACTGTTGTAAATCTATTTCCCACATTCCACTCTTCTCCAATACACCCACCCCACACAGGACGCCAGAGAAACCTTACACACTGCACTGCCCCCCAATGGCTGAAGGAGGTCACAACACGTGCTCTTCCCCTCCCCCACTCCCCTCTGAGGTCCATACTGGCTATGGTGGAGCAGCACACACATAGTCACCCAGTGGTGGAAACATATTCAATTGCAAACTGGTCACCTTAGTAGAAAACCACTTCACCTCAGAAACTCTCAGAGTCTCTCGTCCAGGCTGTGTCACAACAGGATAATCACTCAATATTAGAATACAAAATGCTATGATACTACACTTTTAGTCTCCATTCCTCCAATCTGATCCGTGCAGCTATGGATTATGGGTAATCCAGTAGTCCCCGCATCATGGAAGAAGTTCGGAGCACGTGCTGGGGGTCGGAGAGGTTAAGTCTCCGCATCAGTCTTCTGATGGGGTTTACTCTGGATTCTAGGATAGAGTCAGATACAAGGGAGACTGGTGGGTTGGTATTCATATCAGGGGAACACCTTGAGACCCCTGTGGATCACTGCTATCCACACGTGACACATTCTGAATCCATCATGACTCTCTGTCAAACAGCGTGTCAGGGTGTGTCAAGGACGGTCTCTCTGCACCAAGGACTGTAACCCGATCAAATCGGAAAGAGAACGAGAGAGACCTGAAAAAAAGGTTAGGCAGAGAGGAGAGAGAGAGATATGGGAAAATGAGATACAGAGAGGAGAGAGCAAACGTGTGGTGTTGTATAATGTTCACAACATTATTCCTTATTGTGGCATTCAATGGTGGTCTTGGCTGTTAAACTCTGAGCCTTGGTGGTTGTTACAGTCACCCTGCCACTTAACCTTCTTTCAACAGGAACTAGACACAGAAACCCCGGTGTGTTCTCCCACTTCTTTTATCCAAACACACACATGCCCCACACGGAACCTCCCCACACACACCCTCCATTCGCTCGACGGAAAGAACAGAGTGAGCACTTTTGATTGCCTGTAAAACAAACGAGCTACGTTCCTGTGAGGCCGGCCCCGGCGTGTCCCCATGGCCAAATGGGATGTTTTCCTTCTGCTTTTGTTCCTGGTCCCCTACCTGTTGGATCAGTGTTGACTCTTTCAGCCTCATCAGACGTGAGCCTGTGTAACCAAGGCGTTTCGCTCCACAGTGCCCTGACGCTTTCTGCAAGCCTGTCTTTCAACTCATTGGTAATGAGGGGGTGCAAGTGCTCATTGACCTTCCATTGAATGACTCCAAAGTCCAAAGAACCACAGAAAATGAAAAAGTGATTACAATGGCTCTGCGATAATTAGCCTGGGCACGGTTTATTGTATTAGCGCAGCGAACGCCCTTCAACAGCCCCCCCCCCCCACATTTGAGATGGAAGGGATTATAACCGCGGCCTGATCTACTTTGTGTGTAAGTGCGCTGTTGAAAGATGATTACAGCGTCGCCGTGGGTGAAATAACTGGAGATGTTGTCTGAGGAACTTTTAGTTTACATACACCCACAGGTTGGTCTGTGGTCACATGCGTTCCACTTGCACAGTACTGTGTGCTCAATTTTAAGAAGGATTACTCTTAACTATCATGGATTGTCATCCGCCCTCTCGGATGACAATCGACGTAGACGTAGCAACAGCTACTGTTTGCTTGGCTAGGTTTCAAAGAACGTGGCCTATAGTGCACAGGCCTATACCTGCAGTGCATTCATGGTTTGACGGTTTGATTTCAAATTACTCTGAGGAGATTTGAAGTGCGGATCAAGTTATGCCGACCGGGTTCTCTTCAGGCAGGTGAATTATGAAATGTTTGAGATATCTTACACTATGCAATATTTGAATTAATTCGTGATTTGAAAGGTATAAAATGTGGCATGTGCTTCCTGCTGGTGGACGTCATGACGACAGTGCGTCAGTTGACACCGTGGGTCAGTGCGGCGAGTGTCAACATGGAGAGAGTCGAGTCAGGGGAGGCGTGGCCAGAGGCGTATTCGGGAGGTGATGCCACTCACTTGTAAACTCCTGGTTCATGGAGGGGGCGGAGCCTGGATGAGGCAACATAACTCTTTCAGGTGAATTATGGCTGGTGTGCATTGCCTGAATCGTACATCTATCGCCTTGTCTAATGCCTTGACATGACATTCACCAGTATATTGCTGTACAAAACACTACCTAGCATTTAGCTGATCAAACTTTGTCTCAACCACCCGGCTTCCAAAATGGCATTCTTCGAAATGGTTCTCAACAGGCATCTCCTTTTAGACCACCTGATATTTGACTGTAATTACACCCCCTAGAGTTCCTTTCCTCCCCTTGTTCTCACTTATCTCTAACCTCCCCTAGGATGAGTGCTTGAGCCAACACAAATGTGTAAAACGGTTCTTCTTGATTCCCACCGAAGGGATGAGGCAGTCTGAAACACAAGGTCAGAACAATTGATCATTAGTATCTAAATGTCCCTATCCTCTCACACCAGGGGCTCCGTAGCCCCCGTTCTAAGACCCCAGGGCAGGAATGGTGGCTGGATTAGGGCATTCAGGGTCCCTCGAAGGCCTTTTTGGTGAAAACGTGGGAAAGTCTGCCTTTCTACCCCAGAGCTAAATATAACCCGTCTGGAGGTTTTCCTCCTCCATGTCTCTCTGTGCTCTCTTTTGGCATTCATCTTCTTCATGTTGTTAACGTTACTGTGGGATCATAACTCCTCCCGCGCTGGCTGACAGCTCAGTGAGCTACTGGCCCTGAGAGATGCAGCCCCCCCAACCCAAGAAATAAATGAATAAATAATAAATAAACTTCTGTCTTTTAAAAATGTATACAGATCCAAGTTAAAGGCCAAATGTTACTCCTCTTTGCATTTTGCACTTTATAATTATTTACTCACCAGCAGGTACACTTCCCAGCAGATAGCACTTCACTTCACTGATGTCCATTCCAAAACCTTCATGTATTCTGAGGATATCAAATATCAGAAAATAAACCCATATAAAATTCAGAAACTAAACACTTTTTCTGGGATTTTTTTTCTGCTTAAAAGAGTCAGTCTACAGATGCACTGATCATGTTTACATTTTAACTACGATGGCTATAACATCACATTGGCTTCAATCTCACAGCATAAGGATGGCCCCTGATAGGAATTTGCAAGCCCGCCTTTTTTAATTCCGTTAATTCAAATTCTGTTTGTTTATATTCACTATCATGTACACGTAATCTTTCCTTGTCCTACCACTTACGTACCAACCGGAATATCGTCCTCCTCCCCTGGTCTTGTCCCACACTGCCTCTACAGGCGAAGGAAGGGCAGAGGGAATCCTTTTGTCCTCCCTCTCCCACGGCCTGGCCTCTGTCTTAATGGGGCAGTCACAGCCCAAACGGATGCACGACCACATTCCCAGAATTCACTCTTTTCTGTTCGGTGGCCAAATTGACCCCACAATTGAATGATTAGTGCCTATCTGAACATAGAAACACAGAACATGTGTTTTTAGATTCATGTAAGTGTGCGTGTGGGGTGTGTGTGGCGGTGTGTGTGTCGTTCTCCGACCAAGTCCAAGAGCCCAGGGCCATTTCCGGGGGGGACACGTCTGAGCCGACGAGACGAATCATAAGTCAGAGATCTTTGGGGATGTTTGTTTATCCATTCGGACATCATTCATTTCTCATTGCTAATCAACGGGCAGATAACGGCTGAATAATGGAGCGTAAATACTGATCATATCGCAAAGCTGTTTGCTTAAGCTGTTTGGAGGGGAGAAAAAAAAGAGAAACAGAGAATTCTGAGGCGGCCCTATTAGTTTTGCCGTAGCAGTCGCAACAAACACGACTGAAAGGGCACCTGGGGACTGGCCCCTGAAAGAATAAAGCCGGAGGAAGGTGTCAGAACGGCTTAACAGGCCTTCATTACACACACTAACAGAGACACACAAATGGCGCCGGTACCACGGGACCCCTGCGCACGGGCGTTAATAGCCAACCAGCCGACACATCCGTTGGCTCACTTCGTCACCTGGCCACCTCTTGACTCGCAGCTCCAGGTAACTAGGCGATGACACAGTCTCGGAGGCCCCTCCCCGCCCCGCCCCAACTCACAGGCAGCTCGCATGCATCGCATCGGACGATGCATCTTCCTTTCAAGGCACCTGGGTCAAACAAATGAGGCTCGCTCTCACCTTTGAAAGCCACTTCTGCCAGAGAACGATAGCACAATACCTCCTACGCCACACACACACACACACATTCACACACACACACACACACACACACACACACACACACACACACACAGAACAGACACACACACACACAGAACAGACAAGCAGCAAGACTCCTATTATAATTCTACCTACCACCCAGTTCCTGGCAGACGGCCTCGGTGAAGATAAAAAGGTATTTAAACATGAGCTGGTGCTAATTGATGGTGGTCATTACACCCCACAGAGCCTGATTGGTTTTTATAGAAAGAAGGAGCTTATTAGCAGTGCCGGGGTCGCCGGCGGCGGCGGTAGTGGTGCTAGGGTGCGCGGTTTCCTCAAGTCCTTGATTAATTATTCAGGCGGTCTCATGTCAGAGTCGTACTTCAGATAAGAGGAGGTAAAGCCGCGGAGACGTTTTATGAAGCCTCCCAGTATAAGCAGGGAGATTAGAGACGGACTGCGACGGCGGAGTTGCACCGTGACCTGGGGGATTAAACCTGGAGCGCCCTCTCGCCCGACGTGTCAAGTGGCTAGCTTATGTCATCTCACCAACGTCTGATAAACACCATGCTGAAAGCCTCCGCCCAATCATTCTCAACATGAATACTCCAGCAGGTTAAGAGGTGCTAATAGTGTGTGTGTGTGTGTTTACACACAGGGAGATTTTACTGGGCCACAAGTTGTAACTTGGAACCTTTGGATTTACTGTGCTGCACTCATTTATCTCTGTCAGTTCGAGTCTTTGATTTCCACCTCATAACTTTCTAAGCGGGAATTCCGTTATCTTTTGCTAATATGTGCTTTAATATTCTCATGAGTCACTCCCTGAACGCCTCACATTCGGTAGCTTTCCATCCCCGGCAGTGCAACAGTTAACCCCGCTCTGTAAACTCCCAGAGGCTGTCCAGCACGCTGCAGTGCTCCCCGCTGGACAGCATCGGGTACTGCAGCTCCAAGGAAACACTGTCATCAGCTGCCATTGGACAGGGTCATGATCCCCCTAGCGACCAATCATAGGCGAGAATGTGACCATTGATGAATTAGCCAAGAAATCTGGGTAGAATTTGGGAGTTGAGTGTAATAGAATGATCAACTACAGTGCGGGGCTGTTTAAACACACATGAATCATGTGCCGTAGGGGCTGTGCGTGCATGTCTGTACATTTGTGTTTATGTTCACTAGACCAGTGCATTAATTTTTTGAGAACACCTAATTGTGTTTGGACATTTAAATAAATGGAGTCTCTCTCTCGCTCTCTCTCACAAGTGACTGGATAAGTGTCCAAACCTTTGACAGGTACTGTATATATAGTATATATACAATGTATATATATATGTATATTTAAGTGTGTGTGTGTAAACTACAAACTGCTCTCTGAAAGTTGCCCTCCCTGGAGGAGCCTATTGGTCTGATCAGGGCGGTGCTGGAGGTGGAGTGTGATGACTCAGGTGTGTGGAATGGTGTGGGGTTAACCCAGCCGTGTGTGACTACCAGTTCAATGGAGCCGCAGGTAGGTTGACTCCCCCACCCAATCGGAGTCCAGAGCAAACAGCTCCACTGTCAACAACATCACCCATGACCCCACCACTCCCACAGGCACATCAGCTAGGTAGAGAGTCAGTTAATAAACAAGCTCCGAAAAGGGTTCTGAAAGCTTGGTCCTGTAAAAAAGGGTTCTGAAGGCTTTGTCCTGTAGAAAAGGGTTCTGAAGGCTTCATCCATTAAAAAGTTATTTTATTGCTGCAGATGAAGAATGCCTTGAGGTTTTGAATCGCACACCATTTCTGTTAAGAGTGTACCCACGAATGGGTTCAATTTGACACTGTTTGAAACACATCCGAGTCACTCATGCTGCCCACTAGTGTCGTCACTTGAGAAACGTCAAGCGACCTCTCGATCTTCAGTTGCATCACCACACCCTTTCTTCCTTGCCTTTCTTCAAACACCACCGAGCAATAAAACACAATCTGATCAATCAAACCCTACCTGACCAATCAAACACTACCCTACCAATCAAACACTACCCGACCAATCAAACACTACCAGACCAATCAAACACTTCCCAACCAATCAAACCCTACCCTACCAATCAAACACTACCCGACCAATCAAACACTACCCTACCAATCAAACACTACCCGACCAATCAAACACTACCCGACCAATCAAACACTTCCCAACCAATCAAACACTACCCGACCAATCAAACACTTCCCAACCAATCAAACCCTACCCTACCAATCAAACACTACCCGACCAATCAAACACTTCCCAACCAATCAAACACTACCCGACCAATCAAACCCTACCCGACCAATCAAACACTTCTCAACCAATCAAACACTACCCGAACCATCAAACATTACCTGACCAATCAAGCACTATCTGACCAATCAAACACTACCCGACCAATCAAACACTATCTCACCAATCATACACTACCCGACCAATAAAACACTACCCCACCATTCAAGCTCTTCCCGACCAATTAAACACTACCTCACCAATTAAACACTACCTCACCAATCAAACACTACCCCACCAATCAAAAACTACCCCACCAATCGAACACTACCTTCCCAAACAAACACAACCCGACCAATCAAAGACTACCCCACCAATCAAACACTTCCAGACCAATCGCGTCAGAGAAATCAGTCATGTGATCTTCTGACGCTGAGCGGAGTGCTGTGGATCTTTTGCACACAGAACGTCCTATATAGGCTGCGTCAGTAGCTGCCGGTGGATGTCTTTGGTCGGAGAGGGGGGGCACAGTGCCGACATTCACCATTCAGCCTGACCCGCGGAGCTGTGCACATAGACCGGCTCACAGGTGACAGATGATGCCCTTAGACCTTGTGAATGAAAAGAAAACCAAAATGAGACATCACCCCGTGGAGGGAGAGCTGAAAAGCTGGCATTGTCTTGACGATTTCGTAACCAAATAATCAGAGCAAGTATAAGAGATGGGAGGGTGAGAGAAAAACCCATTCCCTGAGCCGTGCCATGATCTTGGTTACGGACGGTCAATAATCCCTACTTGAGAAAACAGAGTAAATGAGGGGAAAGGCCCTCAACAGAAACAGGCGTCCGTTTCTTCTCAGAGTTCCTTCCTCCTCATCCATCAATTCCCTCCGTCCAGGCAGTTTTGAAATGCATTCATAAAGTTTCGGATGAGTTTTATGAGTTGGAAGTCGTTTAAAAAAAACTAACATATAAATTAACCAGTGTTTATTTTAAAAACAACATTAGAGCCCCTGGAGGACGCAGCTTGTGAATGATCCCATTGACCGTGAAGCCACGTGTAACGACTGGACTGTTTGTTGCCTCGTTGTGACAGAAGGGCTTGTTGACCCTGCAGATTAATTTAATTGCGTCTTTAATTCTGTTTACTGCACAGCTAAGTGACCTGCAAACAGTGGCGAAATCTTAAGCGATAACGACTGCGCAGAAAAGTTCAAGTTGAATCTCCCACCCCGCCACTGTTGGAATACAGGATTCAGAGGGATGTGGGTAGGTCCTGCCAAAGATTGCTCCCCTGCAGCCCCCTCCAACACCCCTGCTGTTCCCCGGTTCTCCAAGTCCAATAACAACAATTAAAAAAGGAGCACTAAGAATAAACTAAAACATATGTGCCTTGTTCTGCCGTCCGTCCCCATTACCCCGCCTGCCTTTGTTTCTCCTACCACCTCTTTCTCTCTCTCCTTGCCCTCCCTCTCTTCAGACACGGTGGCCTCTGTAACAGTGGTAGGAAAATACAAATGTCAGCCTCTGCTGTAAAGCTCAAGTTACACGAAGCAGCCACAATATTTTCTTCTTAGCTAATGACAGGGCCCACTGCATTCCTTTTCAGCGTGGAGCGCCCCCTTGAGGTACCTGCAGGACACTGAAGCCAGCCTCACATCTGGAAACACTAACAAATCCTGTTTCTGTCAAACACAGATCGGAAAAAAGCGAGAATACAAAATGAGTAAGAATATAATTCCGAGGGATGTAGCAGAATTCACATTAGTGTGTAATTGGATATTCCCTGTTGTTCCTTGAAATATGAATGTTGTCATATTCAAACATTCCCTTTCAATAATGTCAATATATTTCCAGACATTATTAGTTAGCTTGTTCAAAATGTTACCTGCATTTTGGATAGTTTGATACCAATTTATCTTAAATTTCAAAGTGTATGTTTTCCTAATTTGTCATGTATGTTTAACACAGAAATCATAATGTGTCTCTCAATATATAAAGATCACTAATATTCACTGAGTATATTGAGGTCGCTAACACAATACTAAATGACAGATTACTTACCAATAATATTTGGTGAATTCAAAAACCAAACACTTAAAACCAGATGATGCAACAGAAACAAACAGAAAATCTACCTGTATTTTGCCACAGAAAAATACATTTTCAGTAAAAACTAAAATAGTAATAATAAAAACAGGTGCTTCAATAAGTTATTTTATTTTTGCTTTGAGCTAAAATCAAATTAATATAACATGGCAACTAAGTCAGCTTCTATGAAAAATAACATGGCAACCAAGACTTCTATGTAAAAATGCTTTGATTGTAGTGATGTCAATTTGGAAACTGTTCATGTCCAAATGGAAAGACTTAAAGCTCTGCAATTGCTCATATGAAACTCAGAACCCTTATGCTGGTTTCAAACAAAACATAATGTAATTTGTGTTTTTAAATATGACATAGGAATGCAGTCCAAGAAGTGGCTACCAGTTGATATACAATACAACATTTCTTCAAATACACAGTATTCATTTGAAAACCTATTTTGTATTAAACTAAAAGTAATACAGCACAAAACTGTGCCAAATAAATGAACATAGTGCAAACATTCTAACAATAGGGTTATTAAAATACATATAAAATATGCAGCCCTGGAAAGAATTCACCTTTTTCTTTCCTTTCCCAAAAAGTTAGAAATAAAAATTTTGAGTAAGGAACAGATGAGTTCGATTTGCAGTGGTCTCTTAATTTAAACTTTCTGTTCTTCACTCAAAACCTTCCTTTTCGAGTTTTTAGAAAAAGGTGCAGTGGAGCTGTATGTATAAAATACATGATATCCGGAAATCTTCAGGGCTTCCACTCCCACTTCCCACCTACATAAAAGCACAAAACAAATATACTTTCAAAAGTTACATTACAGTATATTCTATATTTAAAGACAGAAAAACAGAAAACATTTTACCCCCTTTAACGCCCCCAATTAACAAGTATCCAATTCCACTGTACGACTTTGTGTCACTGGCTACAACAAACCTACGGGTTCGCGAGAGTCATAGATCGCCACGGTCTTCCTCTGTGACCTTTTTCCGAACAGCCGGGTTTGCTATTTTACACCCCTCCCTAAACCAGGAAGTCATTCTGAGCCAACATTTCAGAGGAAATACTTGCTCACACTGCCTAATGCATACTGTAGCCAGGTTGGAGGCGCCTGGCCCAGCAGAGACGTCACAAGGAAATCCCATATGACGATTACCTCCCCCTGGACAGCGCTAGCCCAATATGCACCGCCCAACAAGACCCCGGCCACAGCTGGCAGTGATGCGACCGGGGCTCGAACCCGCAGCCGTAGTGACGCAGTTGCACTTGCGAGGTGAGAACCAGACAACTGTGTCCTTTAAGATCAAGTAAAGAGGATTTAGGTTGTGGTAGTAGTGCACAAGGTGGTAGAAAACAATATAGGGACAGAACACAGTTACCTACAGTTGGCGGTCAGCATGTCTGTCAATTAATCTAGTTGATGTACATATTTACACTTCTGGTATATGCATCTATTTCGAGGCATGATAACGAGCGACTATTAGTCAACATTTATAACATCTTGGAGGTGACCTGATGCGGTGAATATAGTTTTGCGGCAAGGCAGTGTAGAAAAGTGTGTGCTGAAAAAATGCCAGGGTTTCTTATAAATATACAGAAGAAAAAGACAATATTTAAAGTAAAATGTGTGGACACGGATAAAATTACAAAGTAACTTACAAAGTATAGGTTGTAAAAATCTGTGCTCCAAGAAGGTGCTTGGTCATCTCTGCCTGAGGCAAAGTGATCGGCATTAATTGGTAGGAGGCACCTTCCATGAATGGTTAAATCCAAGAGTGCGTAAAGTCTGAAACATTGAGTGTGACTGATGAGGCTAGTTAACTAACAGCAACAAAAAGACATCCTAACACTCAAGAAACAACCAAGAGCCAAGGCCTGGCTTGCTTGTGATGAGACACGCTAGCTGACTTGACAACAAGGAGCTTCATTGGAGTTTACATTACCTAGCAAATCTAAACAAAGTAGCCATGGTATTTCATCCCATCCCATCGGTAAGCCACATAGCTAGTAGCAAGCTAGCAACCATGAACCATATTTCCCAAGCTTGCTAGCTGTGTAGCGATGAGTCTACCAGCACACATTGAATTTAGATAGTTCCACTTACCGGTAAATTTATAATTTTATATTTTATAAACTTTGTTATCATACATTATACCGATTTATTTGCATCTCCAATCCAGTAAAGGTTCTAGTCCATAAATAACCACATTTTTTGGTTTTGTGAAACAACGTGTAGAAATATTTAATGTTGGCATTCTCGTTGTTAAAAATAAAACATATGTCCTCTTCCACTGTGCAACCATAAATATATTCCACACCTACAGTAAGAGAAATGACATGAAGCCATTTCTCAAGCAGCCACTCTCATTTCCCTCCCTCCATCCACAGGAGTGGCCTATGTTTTATTACCTCTCTGTTTATGCAAATATATTTATCTTGGGCACTAGAATCTTTGCCCGGCGTCCCCCCTGCCTCCCAGATCCAAAGTCATGACACGTTGTCGGTGCCATGTGTGGTGTGATTTAGATCCATTGTCTTGCCTGAAGTGGGAGACTCTTAGGGCCTGGGTCTCTCAGGTCGGGTCCGATATCGTGTTCCCGGGGCGGCCTCTGTCAAATGTACTGCACTATAAAGGGACTAGTTGGTGGTTGAGGACTCGCAGTCAGTCTGCCTCCACCAAGCCACACATAAATCAATCCACCCTGTTCAGCCCTTTAGCCCAGGGTGTAGTAAGGGAGGTTAGAGGCAAGACATTCCCAGACAAAACACATTACACACACGTTAACACAAGCCACCTTGGTGGCCTGTCAGGAGTGCTTGGTCATGGGAACCGGCAGAGTGATGCACAGCCTAGCATGCAAATATGTCAATCTGATCTCGATGTGGGTCGCTCAGATCGTTGTTTTTGTTCAACTGAAAATTGAAAAGAATTCCACTCCATATTAAAAGTCGAAATGTATCCAGTGACTCAACTGTTTAGAGCTGGCTGCTAAAACAGCTCAAAGCCGATTGGAGCTTGAAGGAAACCATCCTAATATAGAGCCACATAGTATTTCCAGCTCCAGTACTTCCTCCAGGAATTTCATCCTCTCCTAAATTTTTTGCCTCAGTCACAAGCCAGACTGGCACTAGTCCATCCGGCAATTACAGAATCACAGCAGTCCGCAGAGCGGCGCTAGCTCGTTGTCGTGTGCTCGGGCTAGGACGTCCAGTGGAAAGGAATGGAGTGCTGGAACTGGGCGTTGACATGTTCACTTGGAGTGGTTGTTTATACGCCCACTGGAGGTGTCGGCACTGCCCGCCAGTGATTGCATGGCTCTACAGACTTTGACTTGTCTCTGGGTTCCATGTGTCTCTATCAGGCAAATTCTTTTGTCCTCTGTCTTCCTCTTCACCATGTCCATCTCTTCCCCACGCTGTCTCTCTCGCAGATTTGTACATATATCCTACTCTCTGTCTCTCCTCTAACATGAGAAAATGTTAACAGGTGTTATAATAGAGAACAACTTTGGTTTTTCAGAAGTAATTTCATTCCTGGTGGAAAGCTAAACCTGCCTTGCAGCTTTGCCTTGCTGAGTCAGCTGTCAGTAGGGTGAGATGGTGGAGATTTGAGGTTTCGCCTTAGAATATCCTTCACGTCTTCTACCTTCAGAGGCCTGAAGGCATATCTTGTCCCTGAAAAACCATCCAGCTCCTGGAAGAATGAACAGGTCTCTCAGTCACCACCACCACTCAGCCAATTTTGGTCACAGGTGTTCGTGACTTCATACAGTCCTCAGGGCCACTTCATAACTCCCCATTACTTATCTTAGACCTGACACCAACAGAGTGCCTGAATAGAGCTAGTAGACATGGTATATATGCCATACACCACATAGTACAGTAGAAATGGTATATTGGCCATACACCACATAGTTGTTGGGAAGTGTTGGGAAGACCCCTGTCTGTATGAAAATGGAAGTTGTGTCGGCTGAATGTTCTCAATAGTTATTCCACCAAAAGTTAAGGTTGGACCCTCACAATTTCATTCTCTGGATTAAAACAATAACTAAGATGCTTGTTTATCATGGAGACATTGGGAAATTTTAGCAAAGTCAGCTGATTTACGATACACACAACACTGTCAGTCACGCTAACCGCCCCAGTGATTTCCTTGCTGAAGTAGGGCTAATCCAACAGAGCATAACATTTCCTAGCGAAGTAATTCACAATGCTTGCCGATACCAGCTAGCTTACTGAATCCATTCGGAGAGTCTAGCCTGCATACTGTATGAAGGTAGCTAGCTAGAACTTGGTTTTGGTAAACAAATACAGCGGCTAATGTATATCTGAAATTGCTATTACCACTGGATAGTACATTACGCTAGATGTTCTGGGCTCGACATAATGCTTTACCAGACTGTAGGCAAGCCAAGGTCTTTAACATTTCCACGAAGTGACGCTTATTTGTAAAGATTTGCCTCGTGCATTTTGCTTAACAAAACAAAAAAAAATTAACACTAATGCAAACAACTCAAATTAAGCGTTGTTATACTCATTAGTAAATTAAGATACATTGTGGATATTGAGGAAAATATAGTGAACATGGGTAAAACGTATAGATATATTCAATAAACCAAATGTCACTGGGAATCAATTTTCACTGGGGTTTTAAACATTGATTCCGCGCAACACTGGTCCCGCAGGTCACTCCAGGTCGTATTTCCAGTTTGTGTTCGGCTCCATCCTCAAAAGCCACTCCACCCCACCCATCTCCTCACCTTAGCGCCTCCTGACAGACCGGTTGGTGCCCCTGGCTTCATCCATCTGTCAACCATCGCTAGTAACTTTCCCACACATACAAACAAACTCACATACAGATAGGCTCAGATGGTCCCTCACCTCCTTCTAAATGTCGCAGGTATTTAAGTGTCTGTCGGTGTTATGGATGAGTCCCTGAACCTCATCCCCTGACTGACTGATGGCTGCGCTGACCACTAGCTTGCAGCGCTCTGGGGTAGAGTGTGTGTGTGTGTGTGTGTGTGTGTGTGTGTGTCCATAAAAATGCAGAAAGAGATGTCTGGAAATATTTCCGTTGAGACAATGTTGATATTGATTGTGTTGATTTTGATTTGTGAATGACATGTGACGAGGTGCTCTCTGAACGCTTGAGACCCTCTTACATTCTGACCCTGGCCGCAGTGTGATGTCCAGTTTGTTCTACTGGGATTTCACCCCCCCCCCCCCCCCCCCCCCCCCCCCCC